>KN485927.1:33042-50638 GCA_000787095.1 Periophthalmodon schlosseri
ATCCAGGGCATAGCATTACAGCACATTTTGAAAACGGGCATGTTGAAGGAATTCTATCATAGGGCTGTAGTTAACCCAGTAGTTGACAAATGGACTTCTCTTAAATATATATAGTAAAAGCTAAAAGTTACATCTGTCAACCGGACAAAAATTGTAAGAGTGAAGACGTTTTGCTGCTCATCCAAGTGGCTTCTTCAGTTCTGGTCAGATCACTGCTGGACACTGCCTTATATCTGTCTGAAGGGAGGAGCTAACTACACTGAAACTGTAAACAGCTATTGTTTACAGTTTCTGTATGTAGGCTAGGTCTATTGAGCTACGCTAAGTGTGTACTGTGCCTGAGACCTACTTAGCATAATCATTCAGCTCTTAATGGCTCCTTTAACATTTAAGACAAGTGGCAAACCACTTCTCTTAAATGTTAATAGCCTATATTACGCTATTTTCTGATCTATGTTATAATGTTGTTTTCTCATCACAAATATGCCTGGAATTGTGTTTTGTTTCATTTACACATGTTTAACACACAAATCCTGCATATTTATGGAGGAGGTAACAACATTCTAACGTGGAGACAAGCAGGTGGAGGTCTCCCCCCTTGATTTTCAACAAAAAGATGAGCGTGACCAACTGAAAAACTGTTGGCTAATGCTAGCTAGTTTGTGACTGTAATGTTATTTGAGAGATACTTGTTTAACAGCACAAATCAGCTCAACAGTTGTAGTTTCAATTAAGTCAGTTCTTTATGGTCAGAGTGTGTTAAAGAGCTCAGATTAAAGTTTAACTTTAGGAACAGAGCTTCAGACAGAGCAGGGCTTACAGTTAGTTAATATTTAAGTTTATCAAGAGGAATGGTGGTTAAACAGTGTTCCCTAGAGTTGCTTTAACATGCCGAGAGCCCGTTTACAACCACAGGTCACAGCCATGTTATAAACAAGGTCATATTATAAAAGTAATGTCTCTATCAGTTGTTTTAAAGATGCTCAAACACTGTATGAAATGTTACAGTGAGGAGCTGCATAAAGGGTTAAACGTTACATTGTATGATATGTACAGTGAACCAGGCTAAGCGCTTCAGATTCTTCACATCACCACAGAGACGAATGCTTCATGTCATAGTGGAAATAATGTATTTATTTAAAACTGTTCTTCAGAGCTGTCCACACGTGTTACCCTGGTCAGTTACACAGCTTGCTCTCTACAAAATCGGTCTGGTAGACCCTTTTCATGTGGCCACCTGCCTAGTTCCGGTTCTTTTACAAAGTGCGGATCCGCACTTACTGCTCCAATTATTCTCTATGAGGAATTAGCCAAGTCGCTAAAATAAATCAATATTTAACTATCAGACAGCAAGTTATGGATGGATAATCACGGACAGCAAATTAAGACCTTTACTACAATGTAAATACTTAACCAGAGGAAGTATAAAAGTAGGTAAGCTATTGCAAAAGCTATTGCAAACTAAAATAAAAATGTATTATTGATGTTAAAATAGCTCTGCAATCTGAATTATCTTGCAGACAAAACAATTTTTGAGACACAAATACTTACTTTCATAAACACAGGTGTTTCCTCCGTGCTGTCTGTGATTGTCCATCTGTAACTTGAGAATGAATGGAGCAGTAAGTGAGGATCTGCACTTTTGAGAGAACCAGAACTAGCAAGGCAGTATGAAAAGGGCCCACTGATATGAAAAGCTTGAAAACTTTTTTACTATAAATTTAGCTTGTCCTCTTTTTTTATTTAACTGTTGTGATTAGTCACATGAATGTTATTTGGCTAATTCTGCAAAGCCATAAACCATACATAGACATAGAGGAAACGAATAATTGTTTTCAGTTACAATGGCTTTTTGATACCATTTTGAGTAATGTATGAATTAGACATTTTGGTTCTGCATTGTCCAGTAAATTGTCCTATTCCACCAGTTTATAGACCAATATCTGCGCCAATGTCTGATACCAGTATCGTTTTGGTCCATCCCTACTTCAAATGACATTCAGATCAAGCAGTACCAGTCTGACTTTCTCTGTAGAACGATGCAGTCGTATTGCAGACCAGGCCATACAGCTGTGGACATACTCAAATCTGTTATAGTTCATTTTGTTTAAAGCAATGAGTATTTTTAAATGCTTTTTTAGTATTAACTTCATACTTTCATTTGTACTTTACTTGGGTACAATCTCTCATCACTTTTAATACTCTTCAAAGGCTAGAGAGGAAGAGTTTCTTTTTTAAACTAAATTCAGAATCAGTTAAACTTAAATTGCTTCATATCAACAATTCGTATGCGGTTATAGCAGTAGTACTGTATGTTTGAAGTACTAGTAGTAATAGAGAACATCCCACATAGGTTAGCGTTAGGAACAAGCTAATAGCTAATTGAGCTATCCATAAAAATCCTACTGTACATATGGAAGAACTATGGAAACCATTTTATACTTATACTGCTTTATACCAATGAAAGCACTTGAATTCTAATATTGAATGTGAATATGGACAATTTTTACATTATTCAATATGACTTTGAAGGTGCTTTAGTGACAAACTATATCACTGCCTCATAGGAGTTATACAATGTCGAAAAAATCATGGAACTACTTTGATAAGAAAAACATGTTTAACTATAGTATTCATAGGCTTCTGGAAGGGCCTCTGGTTTAATTTCTTGTACAGTCTGATATTTACTGCCAACTTTATCAGTGTACTGTGTAATATAGACAAAGCCATAATTTGACAGTTGGTACTTGTGTATGAAATATGATGAGTTTAAAGGAGCAGTTTAGATGAAATGGGTTAAAATGATACGAATTCCGATTATTTATCATTAAGGAACTGTATGTAAGATTTTGATTTTAAATTTCTTAAACATGACTTAACTTGTCCCCAGATACAAGGTAAACGTGTTCAAATCAAATATAGCTTTTACAGGTAACAATTCCAATGCTGATTTATTCTTTGGATTTCATCATGTCCAATGTTTTTGTAATGAGTTTGTTTAAACCTAAAAGGACTCTCTCTGATCTGAAATGTCTCTGCCTAAAACCCAGCACAATCATTAATCAGTGCTAATGCAGCCTCTGCAGCTCAGTGAGTGAATTCTAGAGGTTCTGAGCTTTCACATGACAGGTGTCCATATACTGAGAATGAGAAAAAATTGTATGTGTCGTCTATCTGCAGATTAAGGCACTGTTAACCCAGGTTCAGTTGTGATTGTAGTGCAGGCTACATACAGTTCCTTTAATTTGAGTATTCTGGTTTCAAAATAATTTAGGTTGAAGTGAGGCTTACCCCATTGGCAAGAAAGCTTAAAGAGGGGGTATTATGCAACATTTTTTTTTAGCTTTCTACCATGTTATAAAGTGGTTCCCTCAACAAAAACATGCCTGAAGAGGTTTTAGATGTCATCCATGCATGTTGAATATTTGAGTCTGAGTATTTTTCCAATCTCTCCTGGGCCCCATTTAGACCCTCCGTACAGTTAGCTGTAATATTCTGTCCAATGCTCATTCCACAAGCCTACGTCACCCATGCTCCTGCATGACAGTTCTCCATAAGTATACAAAAACAAGGGAAGGGGAAGTGACTTAGCATGGAGAGCAAAGGGAGGGGTGACTCAGAGCTTCAAAAATGAAAGTGAACGTTATATATTTGGTGAATATAGTATTTTCAAAACGATAAAAGGTAACGTGCTGATCAAAATATGTTATGTGTTAACAGTTAATACCTCATAGAAGTAAAATACTCCCTCTTTGAAATAAGAAGAAACGTATGATGTTACCTGTACCTGTACCAAACCGCCGCCATTTGGCAATACACCTCCAGAACGGTAAAATAAACCTCCACACTGCTCCTTTAAACATCCTTATTGTAAAATGTAAATGATTTAAGCACAATATGTACTCGCTTAGACTTTGAATAACATAACAACAGGCTCTTAAAGGCCAGTGTACATATATTTGACTGGAACAAAGCACTTGCCTTATACGCACTCTTCTACTTGTGTCTGTATCTCTGTACATTTCTACTCTTTGGATTTGTAGATTCATACGTGCTTTATTTGTACCAAAGGATTGTGTAATGTCATCTCTCAGGTCCTGATTGTTGTTATTAGTTTAATTATCTCTGACCGGTGCCAACATCTGCGAGCCTCTGCTACCCAAGCTTTACTCAGAAGACCAGGATGCATTATAAGATGGTTTTACACTAGAACATGTTTATATAAGACTGTATACAAGACTGGTGTGGGTTATTTATAATGGTCAACCTCTGCAGCCATTAAAGCTTTTTAAGAGAATGTCTGTGCCTGCTGGTTTGTTTAAAGGGCCTGTATCAGATTTGTATTTATTCTTGCTCTTTACATCATGCATTTTCTGGTAAAAGCTACTGAGAAAAAAAAACAAGACTGTAAAATATAATTTATCCAATTAGACACATTGTTACTAAGAATCATGGGAAATTATGCTTGACTCTTTCACAGACACTTAATTCTCCGTCATGGTGCGTGACATAAAAGGTTCAAGTAGACGGAAATTGGAGAACTATTTGTTAGAGCAACATGTCAGTAGAAAACAGTCTACACTAAAATAATATAAATCTGTATTTAGTGATCAATAACCTTTGGGCAGAATGAGATACAGGGCAGCAAATTCTTTTGTTAGCTAAGACTTTAAGCATCTTGTCTGCATTGAAACAACATTTAAGATGCAACGTTTTTGAGAAAATGTGTGAAAGTGTGACAACCAACCCCAATCACTTCTGCTCAAAATGGCCCATATGAGCAAGAAGCTGAAACCCATGAATAGGGCAAGTTTGTTGTCTATAAGTGGGCTAAGTTCTTTCCTAAAGACTGCATTTTATAATATTAATAAAAGCTAACATTTGAGCAGACCCCATATAACACTGAGGTTACAGTGAATTCACTATAAAATGTATGAACAAATACATTTTACAGTTCATTGTTTAAAAATGAAAGCCATTATGAAATGATATCAAATGTATTTGCCTTGGTTTAAGGAGTGTCCAAACTGTTTCAGGGGCTGTATATTAAAACACACAGGAGGAGGAGACCGATCGAGGGCCATAGACCGGTGGTCGTTACAGTGAATAGTTCAAATATGTGACAGACGTAACAGAGGTGGGTAGTACTCAGTTACATTTACTTGAATAACCTTTTACAGAAATTGCACTCAGAGTACTTTTCTAGCAGCATACTTTTACTCCTACTTGAGTAATGTTTTTGTGAAGTAACAGTACTCTTACTTGAGTAAAAGCTGTAGTTACTCTTCCCACTGTGAGTAAGTCTACAAGTGACAAAAGCTTTATGTTGACAATATGAAATGATTTGAACTTTTGTGGTCCTTGCACCCCTCCTTCAGATATAATTTAGTTTGTCTTATTTTTGTGTTACCAGATTTTGTGCATTATTTATGTATGTATTGTTTTGTCCGTCCAATTATTACAACTTCAAATAAAAAATCAAATTTTAAGTCCCAACATGCAGTTACTGCTTTTGAGTAGTATTTTCACCAAATGCTTTTTTTTTTTTTTCAATCCTTTTTTGAGTGATTTCTTGGAGCAGTACTTATTATTTTAAAGTAACAATACTCCTACAATGTTTGGCTACTGTACGTTACCTCTGATAACAGGTTAGAATGAGCCACCAGACCTTTGTTCTTGCTTTTATCCTCAATAGAACACACAAAATATTTGATATTGGCTTTATCAAGGTAGCTTTTAGGTAATATAATATAATATAATATAATGGAAGAAAAATCAGTCTAACTGCCACAATTGGCCCCCAGGCCATAGTTTGGACATGCCTGCGTTAACCCTGTACATATATGGTATCTAGTATATTTCCAGTAGTTTTGATAATCAGGTGTGAAGGGGGCTGTGGATCTGTGTGTGCTTGTGCCAGATGCACCAGAGGGCGCACTTGTGCAGTAGTTACGGTCAATATATAATATAGGGCGCACAGGTATAAAGTACAGGATTATGGGCATTGTATATTATGAATATATACAAATAACTAATGTAAAGAATTTGTTCTGAATGTTTTGCCAATGTTTTGTCAAATAAAGGCTAAATAATTATATTTATAGGCTATGGCCTTTTTAAAATTTGATTTGCACAGCAGGTTTATGGATTTTGAATTGCTGTTAACAGAAAATGTTTATTTCTCAAACTCCTTGTGAACAAAGAAAGCAAAAATGACCTTGAGGGGTTGTCAGGTGCACCTTGGGAAAAATTTGAGTTCACTCATTAAATGTAATAATAGACCATTTTGGAGAGTCCTGAGCTTTGAACCAGAAAACAAACAAAAAAACACTACTGTAAAAATTTAAGAGCCACGCAGTGACACAGATATTAATTTCATCTCTCTTTCTGGTGTCATTTGATTATTTGATACCGAGGATAAATGCAGATGGGAGGGCATCTCACACACAAGAATAAAGGAGGATGGAAGGGTATTTGACACACAGGCATATAGAAGGATGGGAGGGCATCTGACGCACAGGGATATAAGAGGATGGGAGGGCATCATCCTCTTGTACTGGACGTTATTATGCTATTTGTGACGACCATGTTGGATCCCAGTGGAGAGACAGTGGGACTCCTCTGGTACTGGACTGTATTATGTTTGTGTTTTCTATGTTGGATCTAGGGATGGGACAATAAACAATAATATCATTTATCGTGGGTAGCCAGTAATCGTTCGTGGGACATTTTATATAATGATTATCGCCAACAGAGATAATCGTATTTATATCACCAGAATGAGCAGAAAAAACCTACTTCTTCCTGATGACCTCTTCTAGAGCTCTGTTGTTTTCACTTACAACAAAGTACAATACTATAACAGCTGCTGAAATGTGGAACCTATTCATTATATTTAAATTATAATTATTCATATCCATAACATTTTTAAACTGTCAGAAACTTTAATAATTATCATGATATAATTGTTAATCGCGGTTATTTTGACCGTGGGACTCCTCTGGTACTGGACCGTATTATGTTATTTGTATTGGCCTGCGGTGGGAAGGTTGGACGGTGGGACAGTGGGACTCCTCTGGTACTGGACCGTATTATGTTATTTGTATTGGCCTGCGGTGGGAAGGTTGGACGGTGGGACAGTGGGACTCCTCTGGTACTGGACCGTATTATGTTATTTGTATTGGCCTGCGGTGGGAAGGTTGGACGGTGGGACAGTGGGACTCCTCTGGTACTGGACCGTATTATGTTATTTGTATTGGCCTGCGGTGGGAAGGTTGGACGGTGGGACAGTGGGACTCCTCTGGTACTGGACCGTATTATGTTATTTGTATTGGCCTGCGGTGGGAAGGTTGGACGGTGGGACAGTGGGACTCCTCTGGTACTGGACCGTATTATGTTATTTGTATTGGCCTGCGGTGGGAAGGTTGGACGGTGGGACAGTGGGACTCCTCTGGTACTGGACCGTATTATGTTATTTGTATTGGCCTGCGGTGGGAAGGTTGGACGGTGGGACAGTGGGACTCCTCTGGTACTGGACCGTATTATGTTATTTGTATTGGCCTGCGGTGGGAAGGTTGGACGGTGGGACAGTGGGACCCTCGTACCGGACTGACAGACTGGTAATTATTGGTGTCAGAGCGTCAGCCTGATGAACCTGCTCTGTCCTGGCTCATCTTACATGAGACAGGACGCACGGAGATCACTTTGCCCCACAGGGACAAGGGGGGGGGGAGAGGGAGGAAGAGGAGAGAGAGGGGGAGAACGAGAAAAAAGGGAGTGAGGAAAGATAGAGAGAGAAGGGGAAGAGACAAAGAGTAGAGGGAGAGGGGAGAGAAAGGAAGGGACACGGAGGGAGGGAATGAGAGAGAGGAGGAACTGAGAGAAAGAGGAAGGAGTGAGTGAGGAAAGAGGGAGAGAGAGAGAAGGGGAAGAGAGAAAGATATACATACATACATACATCTTCATAAGTTAAGACATACAGAACACATGACTCATATATTGAGCCTAATGTGGAAGTGCTTGGAACACTGTGGTTGCCAATTCAACATTTTTAGATGAAAATGGATGTTTCATGGAATAGAGGAAACGTGATGACATGTTTGGCCCTGATGCCCAAACATGTCATCAGTGAAACAAAGAAGGACCAATGGTGAATCAGTCAGATGAGAGCAGAGCCTGAACTGTGTCTCACCAAACCTGTCCCAAAAGTCATATTAGGATCATTGGAGTTATTTCACCAGGACGCCTGATGGGAAAGAATAATGGGTCTGGGGGCTTATTTTGGGCATAAATTGTATTTATTTGAGTAATGTATTGTGGGACCAGACAGAGAAGAAAGAGAGAGAGAGACCAGACTGAGAAGAGATAGAGACAGAGACATAGAGAGGGAGATGGCCTGTCAGAGGTGATGAGCACTTAAGCAGGTTCATAAAGCAGATGGTTTCATAGATGCAGCATAACTTTCTATTGGCGTTTTAATAAGTACTCTCAGATGACACGTTATGCAACATGAAGTATGATTATGTAAGACCTAATAATACTATCATCATAAAAGTATCAGTGGATAAACTGGCCTGACAGGGGAATCCTCAGTACTTCATCAGTACTCCATCAGTACTGCATCAGTACTGCATCAGTACTGCACAGGCTCCCCATAAGTAATAGATGAGTTGTAGTCTAAACTTTTCTGTTGATATTAATACTTCACCTGTTTTGGGGTCAAATCAGAAATAAACACTTTTCTGAACTACAACTTTATAACTTCAAATGTATTATGATGATTGCACAACCATAAACCATCTGCCTTTCTCTTTTCTAAACAAGTCAGAGTTTAAGGAACTGTATGTAAGATTTTGATTTGCAATTACATAAACTGTGTCCCTAGACATGAGGTAAACATGTTAAACTCAGACATAGTTTTTACTGATAACAATGTTAATGCTGTTTTATTCTTAATAACAAAAACATTGGACACGATGCCCCATTTATTTATGTTATAATCTGGTGTTTTGGTTCTCAAGAAAATTATCCAATCAGAAAGGCAAATGAGCCTCACATGAGTCTCTCATTTGAGTTGCCAGTTTCGATGCTGAAATCCAGTTGGTTTAAACAAAAGGGCTCTTTCTGATCTGAATCATCACTACCTAAACCCCAGCATCTGCAGCCAATCATGAATCAGTGCTAGTGCAGCGTCTGCAGCTCAGTGAGGGAATTCTGGAGGCTCTGAGCTTTCACATGAGGCCTGTCCATATACTGAGAATGAGAAACGCATGTGTCCTGCATCTGCAGGTTAAGGCACTGGGAACGCAGGTTCAGTAGTGATTGTAGTACATTTTTTAAAAAGTAAGAGTGCAGGCTGCATACAGTCCATTTAATGCTGGTTGTGTATAATGTGATTTATACTGGGACTGGAACTATCTATAACATGTGCTCCTAGGTTTAAAAACGCCATTACATTCACATGTAAAGTTCACATGTCATTATCTGTCACTGAAGACACATCATATCACAGAGAACACTTTTGGGTTTATTGCAAACTGGATTTAGCCAAAGTAAGGAGCACATTCTGCTTTCTGATTGGATAACTGGCTTGAGACCAAAAACACAACAATATTATATGGTAAAATATTTTTGTACTGTAAATTAAACCACATTACAATTGTTATTAGTAGATCTATATATTTGCGATACACGGAGAATGTTCTGAAGTATGGTTTTAACTGTCTGTTTCCATGGAATGATGCAGGTGACGAGTCACCCCCAGAAAGTTACATACTGTACCTTTAAATAAGTGATTAGGGTTAGGAGTTAAGTTGTTCCTAAGCCAGAATCATTCTTAATAAACTATTTGTTCATAATGAATCTTTGTTATTGAAGGTCCTATATTATGCAGAATTGACTCTTGTGAGCTTTTAGCCACGTTAGAATGTTGTTACCTCATCAAAAACATAACTGGAGTTGTGTTTTGTTTCATTCACACGTTTGACTAATCCTGCATTATTGGTCTGTCTACATCTCCAAAGCTCAAAATGCTCTGCAGTTTTCATGTGAACAGCTTCCTTTTACCTTTTTTCAGCAGAGATTGGCAATTCCAGGGCTGAAATTATTCAAATGATAGTCTAAGTGTATGGAGTTTAAAAACACAGTGGAGCACTCCTTTATTACCATTGCATCACAAGGTGGAACAGAGTGTTTTCTGGTTGAGAGAAGAACAGGACTTAAACATGTGTGAATGAAACAAAACACAAGTAGGTATGTTTGTGATGAGGAAACAACATTATAACATAGATCAGAAAATAGCATAATATGGGCCCTTTAAAGCTAATGAATGAATTAATTAATAACTACTATAACTACTACATAAAGACTAAAGGTTACTCTTCATACTTTATTACATAAGATTATTTTTCACCACGTGTCCAAACCATTTCCTGTGGTAAAATCCTGTCTGATAGTGAGTGTGGTGCATGTGCGTTATACTGTTATAATATTGGTCACATGGTCACATTTTTATGTAGTGCTTTTCCACCTTCGAGGCACTGAAAGCGCTTTACATCAAGGAACCACACACCACACACCTCACACACCAGTATGCACAGACACTGGGGGCGAGGGGGGTGTCTTGCCCAAGGACACAATGATGGCATTCATCTGTAGGAGCTGGAATCAAACCGCCAACCGTGGGTCAGTGGATCTGACTGCTGTTTTATGTGGAAAGCGGGATGCGAACCGCCAACCTTCGGATCCGTGGACAAACACTCCAACCAACTGTTGCCTAGTTTAATCTGTAATAATTCTGCAATAACCACATTTGTCCTAGCAGCTCGCGTGTAAGTCTGTGACAGTGAAGTGAAAGAGGAACTAGCATTACAACATCTAATACCACTGTTTGGCTGTAACATCTGGGTGAAATTACACAGTTATAATATATGTGTCTGTCAATCGATAATACGGGACTTATTACAAAACAGTTGGATTTGTACATAGGATTTCTAAGTGCAAGGTTTGTGCTAAAATGTGTATGTGGCTTTATTGACAAATAATAATAATATGTAATATGAATAAACAATTTGGTTCAAAGACTTTTTTTTTTTTTTTTTTTAACAGAATACAATATGTGCATGTTTCTTGGGTCTTACCACATGCCTTATTTCCTGTTATGGATGACATTCTGAGGACTTTTTACATGAATATTCAGTTATGAAGTGTTGAACTGTCTGAAGTAGGCATTTTTTCATTGCTTTAAAACCCATGAAGAGGTTGTAATAGTGGTAGTATTTTCAGTGTTTCATACAAATGCCTTATTAACAAATCAAAGCTGTGTAATAGTACTCTTACTTGAGTAAAAGTTGTGGTTCCTCTTCCTACTGTGAGTAATTCACAAGTGACAAAAGCTTTATGTTCACAATATGAAATGATTTGAACATTTGTGTTTCTTGCACCACTTCTTCAGATATGATTTAGTTTCTCATTTTTGTGTCTATCCTTTGATAAAACCAAATTTTGTGCATTATTTTTGTTCTTTAAAGTGCATTAACTTTAAATTATAAATCAGACGTTTTGTCCCGTTTTGTACTCTATAAGTTTCTCTTACTTGAGTAGTAGTTTCCCCAAATACTTTTTCATGCTTATATGTGGGATTTATTGGACCACTACTTATTTTGAAGTACATCAGTATAATTTTTGGCTACTCTACCACCTCCTTATCTGTATACATATTTTTTTTCTTTTTCATGTCAGATGCCCTTGTCTCACAACCAGCCTTATCACACAGGAGTGGGTAATGTGGGTTAAGTGACAGATGACAGTATGCTGCTTTGAGCACTTAAAATTTGAACTGGTTGAAGAGTGAATGCTTACTGACTGTGCCACTGCAACCCTATAGGTAATTCTTGTACATTTATGCTATGCCTTTTGTATTTTGTTCATATTAGTTAATAACAATACTATGTTGCCCTTTATAAATGTTATATGATGTATTTTACTGTGCACCTTCCCATGGCTTTCAGAATGATGAAAAATTAGGACCGTTGCCATAGCAATTTATAATTCAAAACGAAAAATTACATCTTTTGAATGGCGGGCTATCCTCAAAATGGCACCATATCTCAGGAAGCTGAAACTATAATTGAATTAATTAACTGAAGATAAGTAAATCCATTCTTTTTCAATAGAGTTTAAATGAAAATCATCTCGTTACATATTTCTTTCTGCATTTTCAGTTATTTTTATGATTTCTGAATGTCATCCTGTACTGTGTGTCCTGTTTTTCCATATTTGAATAATGGCTGACAGTTCATGTGTTCTATAGAAACTAAACATTAAACCATAGGCTATATATAGGGTCCAATGTCCATGGTCCCTGCCACATCCACGCCACTGCAGTCACATGGAAAATAACTCATTTTCATAACCTTTTTACGTTTGGTCCTAGTCTAGTCCTCGTTTAATCCTGACCTACTTCTGCCTTTAGTCCCACTTTTGAGATGTGAATGACAAAAAGGGGGACAAAAATGTATTTACTGACTTGAACTGTGACTTGATGCTCTATATAAAAAAAGTATATATATATTTTACCGTATAATAGTACTCTTACTTGAGAAATATATTGTACAGTGAAAAAAACTCTTACTTGAGTAAAAGTTGTGGTTACTCTTCCCACTGTGGGTAAATCTACAAGTGACAAAAGCTTTATGTTGACAATATGAAATAATCCTTCAAATATGATGTAGTTAGTCTCATTTTTATGTCTATTATTTGAAAATACCAGATTTTTGTGCATTATGTTTTGTCCTTCAAATAAAATTAACTTCAAATCATAAATCAGATGTTACATCCTGACATTTACAAGTTACTTTTACTTGAGTAGTTTTCCCAAATACTTTTTGACTATTACTTGAGCAATTTCTTGGATCACTACTTTGTTCTACTACTTGAGTAATATTATTTTAAAGTAACGTTACTCTTACTTGAGTAATTTTTTGTCTACTTTGCACTTACACTAAAACAAATGACTAATTTTAAAGAATAAATCTAAATCAACTTTGTTTTGGATCATTAAAAGTGCTAGTTTTAGCTGTAAATGTTGTCTGTGTAAAACCTTGTGAGACTCGTGATGTGAAGTACTACGGTGAAATATTAAATGTGTTCAGTAATACCGTCAATATTCACATACGCTAAACTGCAAAACACGTGATTCGCCATTGTTTACTACTACTCCAGATACTTGTAACAAATACTCAGCATGATTTTGTTATGATAGGAAAAAAAGTCAGCTGGATAATCGAGTCACGTTTATACTGCGTTCATATTTGCTGGAGAGATCACGGACAGACAAACACGAGCCACACAAGCAGCGTGGCACCGTGCGTAAAACCGCCATAGCCCGGTTATAAACAGCTTTACGAACGCGTCTCTCCGCCTCTCCGCTGCCACCGACCGTATACCCCTGTCCAACCCGCTGTGACCGAGCCCACAGCTCATATCCCCGCTCCGGCCCTGGGGGAGTCCGGGGGGGGGGCGGCCTCTGCTGATTCAGAGGTTAGGAATTTGCATCTGATCGCTGTTTGTCAACCAATGATGTGAGCGCGTAAAGGCAGCGAGTGTCTCCACGCCTCTCCCCCGTGCGTCTGTCCAACCGTCCGTCACTCTGTCCGATTCCACCTCTCAAAGCAAACTCCACAACGCACAATTACACGCCAAAGCCCTGGATATCATGCGGTCACGAGAAAGCCCTTTTATACGAGCTGATAACGCCGAGATCCAACGCTGCGCCCGGGCCCGTAACCCTCGCGTTTGAGCCGAAGAACAGCAGCCGCGGACGGGAATGAGTCTTCCGGCTCCGCACACAAGCACAGACCAACGGAAGCCCCAATAGTAAGTTTGTCCGTGTGCTTTTGCTGTGTTGTTGCGCTTTTCGCTCGGCTCTTACGTGTGACCTTCTTGTTTATCAGCTTCGGTGGCTTTCTTGGTCCAAAAATGTGCGTAGACGCGGCTTTTTTTTCTTATCGGTACGGCGTTATCGCATCGCCTAATCGATAATCTACTAGTGCTACGTTAGCGGATGGATACAGCCTTGTGCACGTCAAAAACATGTTACTTTAGGGGAAAAAATAAAACATGTAATTGGCTAAACGCAAACATGACAGAAGCTAATTAAGTTTGCTTCTTTCCATATTTGAGCATCTTAAATAAATTCGATTCCAAAAGGCAAAATATATACATTTTCAGGTAAAATTTCCAGCGTACCGTAGATTTTGTTCAGGTAAAGACCATTAACGGTGTAAGTACTTTTACAATAGACATTTTACATTTTAAAACATGCTGCAAAGTTCATATTTCGACAGTAATTGTAGTTTCCCCCCCTGAATTAAAAAAAAATGCGCAAAAACTAAACTTAATGAAAAAAAAAACTACTGCGTAAAAACACTGTAATTACACCGATTTAGTGTGTTAAAAAACATGCATTGATAATATTCTAGTTGCACAGAGTTGTGGAGTTGCTCGCAGGGTCGTTGGCACAGACTTTGCGTCCTTGCAGTTGGAGTTTTGTTCAGATTTTCTCATCGATAAAAAGTTGGGGTGGGGGTCCCGGGCTTCCCAAGGTGCGGCTCGGGTCCCTCGCTGTATGTGGTGGACTCGCGTTATTTAGGTCACCGTGAATTTTCCATCGCCTCCGTTTATTTACGCGGAGAATAGCTCGACTCATGTAAGCGACCGTAACATTAGCTCAAATTGCATAATAGGCTGCGAGGAACTGTGTCAATGTGTTCCTGGTTTAGACCCTGTACAGTCCTGGTTTAGGCCTGGGTTAGTCCGGGTTTAGGTCTTGTTTAGACCTGGTTTAGACCCTGTTCAGGCCTGGTTTAGACCTGGTTTAGTCCTGGTTTATTCCTGGTTTAGACCACCTTGTTCAGTCCTGATTTAAACCCTGTTCTGTCCTGGTCTAGACCTGTTTTAGTCCTGGTTTAGGCTTGGGTTAGTCCTGGTTTGGGCCTGGGTTAGACCTGGGGTAGTCCTGGTTTAATACTGGTTAAGACCTGATTTAGACATGGTTTAGTCTTTAGACCCGGTTTAATTCTAGTTTAGACCACATTTGGACCTATAAACCTGGTTTAGACCTGTTTTAGTACTATTTTCTTTTTAATTCTGTGTTTAGTTTAGTTTTAAATCTAGTTTAGTCCTGGTTTAATACTGGTTAAGGCCTGGGTTAGTCCTGGTTAAGACCTGGTTTGTTTTAGGACATGTTTTAGTCTTTAGACTGGGTTTAATCTTAGTTTAGACCACATTTGGATTTAAAGACGTGATTTAGATTTTCTTTTAAATTCTGTATTTAGTTTAGTTTTAGATATAGTTTACTCCTGGTTTAGACCTGGTTTAGACCTGGGTTAGTCCTTGGTTAGACCTGGTTTGTTTAATACCGGTTAAGACCTGATTTAGACTTAGTTTAGTCTTAGTTAAGGCCCGGTTTAATCCTAGTTTAGACATTGGACCTACAGACCTTGTTTAGATCTGTTTTCGTACTTTTTATTGTGCTTAGTTTTAGATCTGGTTTAATCCTGGTTTTATAAGATGTGGTTTATACCTGGGTTAGTCCTGGTTTAGAACTGGTTTGTTTAATACCGGTTAAGACCTGATTTAGACATGGTTTAGTCCTTAGATCAGGTTTAATCCTAGTTTAGACTACGTTTGGACCTAAAGACCTGGTTTAGATCTGTTTTAGTACTATTTTTTATTTAGTGTTTAGGCCTAGTTTAGTTTTTGATCTGGTTTAGTCCTGGTTTGATATTGTTTAAGACTTGATTTAGACATAGTTTGTTTTTATCTTAATTTAGACTACATTTCGACCTATAGAGCTGGTTTAGATTTGTTTTAGTACTATTTTTTAATTCAGTGTTTAGCACTAGTTTAGTTTTAGTCCTTGTTTAGTCCTGGTTTATCCAAGACTTGGTCCTGGTTTAGTCCTGTTTTTGACTCGCTTTAGTCCATATTTCGATGTATGGCCAGACTGAGACTTGAGAACTGGTTTAGACCTAGTTTAGTAACTAGTAGTTAAATCTGTATTTAAACCTGATGTAGTTTAGTCCTGGTCTTGAACCACTTCTGCTATAGACCAGACTTAGTCCTAGTCTGGACCTGGTTAGACCATGTCTTTAGTCCAGGTTTAGATCTGCTTTCGCCTGTGTTTTTCTTACTATTATGCTACTTCTGGTTGGAACTTAAAAGCTGGCTTCGTCCTGGTTGAGACCTGGTTTAGTTCTAGTTTATACCTGGTTTATCCCTGGTTTGGACGTTGGTGAACCCTTAGGTCTAAACTAGGACCTGGTTTAGTCCTGGATAGTTATTGTTTAAGACTTGATTTAGACATAGTTTGTTTTTATCTTAATTTAGACTACATTTCGACCTATAGAGCTGGTTTAGATTTGTTTTAGTACTATTTTTTAATTCAGTGTTTAGCACTAGTTTAGTTTTAGTCCTTGTTTAGTCCTGGTTTATCCAAGACTTGGTCCTGGTTTAGTCCTGTTTTTGACTCGCTTTAGTCCATATTTCGATGTATGGCCAGGACTAAACCAGTTCCTAGTTTAGACCTAATTTTACTCTTACATCGGGTTCTTGAGTGCTGGTTCAGTCCTGTTTTAGTCCTGGTTTACTTCTGGTTTAGACCTGGTTTAGTCCTGGTTTATCCCTGGTTTAGTCCTGGCTTAGTCCTGGTTTAGAGTTGGTTTAATCCTGGTTTAGTCCTGGTTTATCCCTGGTTTAAACCTGGCTGAATCCTTGTGTTGTATTAATCGCATCTTTGTCCTTCCTTAGACCTGCTTGTGTACTTTTACTGACTTGGTCCTCTTTCAGTTCTGGTTTAGTCTTGGTTTAATCCTTGTTTAGACCTGGTTGAATCCTGGTATTAGTAAGTATGCATTAGTCACATGGTTTAGTCCTCTCTTAGACCTGCTTGCATACTTTTCCTGATTTAGTCCTGGTTCAGTCCTGGTTTAGTCCAGGTTTATCCCTGGTTTAGACCTGGTTGAATCGTGGTGTTGTATTATTCACATGTTTTGGTCCTTCCTTAGACCTGCTTGTGTGCTTATCTGGTTTAGAGTTGGTTTAGTCCTCCTGAGACCTCTCTAGGCTTGGCCATGTCTGTACCGTCTTGACTGAATGATACTTTATGCATTTTAAACAGTACACCTACCTGCCGTTTGTATACCTGTGTACTGAGAGGTGGCTTCCTCCAGATAATTGCTCAGTACATGTTAAAGCCTTAAGTCAAACAGCTTTGGTGGTATTTGTTGAGAAAACAAAGGCGGGTCTGTGTCTATCAGCTCAGCTCTGCAGATTATATGCAAAACAACTTTGGTATACATTATTTCACACAGGATTCTCCAGCTAAACCGGATATTTGTGTGTATTGTCTCATGCTTAACATACAAATTTGCATTGGTAATTCATGTTTTGTGATGTTTGTAATGTAAAAAATATACAATTCAATAGTGTTGCCATGGATACTAAAATTTTAAACTTGATTTCGATACTAAGGAATAGACTCGATGCTCAATACCGATTCCGATACCACGATGAGAATTTAAAAAAAACACTCTTT
>KN485927.1:50723-63183 GCA_000787095.1 Periophthalmodon schlosseri
TTTCTTAGATAATAGAATGTGATTTTCAACATTAAATCATAGTACTTTCTTCCGTATTACCATGTGAGCTTATATCTGTGTAATCCCTCAGTCGTCCAGGTAGGTTCCGTAGTGGTCCATGAGCGTGTACTGGTCTATGTGGTCTAATACTTGTTCTTATACAGCTCAAGATCATTCTAAAGCTATTCAGGAAAGGTTCATTTCTGTCCTGTGAATGTGACTTTTTTACTATAGATACTTGTTCAAATGAGTATATAGTTTCAATACTAGTTTTAGTATTCATTAGTATCAGATTTTTTGATACTTTTGATAACCCTACAGTTGAATGCATAACTTGAGAGCTGGTTCAGTCCTGGTTTTAGTCGTAGTTCAAACTTGCTTAGACCTGGTTTAGTCCTAGTTTAGTATTGGTTTAGAACAGTTATGGATCTGGTTTTATAATGTTTGTAATATAAAAAAGTTGTACTGAATGCATAACTTGAGCGCTGGTTCAGTCCTGGTTTAGTTCAGTTGTGGCTTAGACCTGGATTAGTCTTACTTTATCCTGTAACTTAACTGTTTTAGATATGGTTTTATAATGTTGGAAATGCAAAAAAAAAAATACAATTGAATACGTAACTTGAGTGCTGGTTCAGTCTTCTTTTAGACCTAGTTGAATATTGTTTAGACCTGGTTTCGTTCTAGTTTAGTCCTGGTTTAGAGACAAACTTTGATCTGATATAATGATGGGTGTGAACCATGCTGAAAAACAAATTAACTGTGTGCAGCTAAACTTAGCAACATGGTGCTAACCGCTCACTATGACTTCGAATAGGGCAACTGAAATCACAGTTTGAATTGCAATTAGCAAATTTTTTCTTTAAATTCACAGTATATAACTTTTTTAGCGAAGAAATAAGCTAAAATAAAAGCGTGTTTTATTTTGTTTTTTTAGTTGTGCTTATTACACTGAAAAACTTGCTGTCTTACTTTGAGTAGACTTGCATCTCCACAAACCTGATTCTTATTTGGTCTGCTTGTTTCCATGGAACTGTTGTTTTTGCTATAATGCTTTTGCTATAATAGTATATAATATAATAATAATTCCATAGCGTGACATAAAATCTATCTATCTCCATGGAAAATGTTCTGAAGTATTGTTTTAACCTTCTATTTCCATGATGAGATCCCACCTCCAGAAAGCTACGTACTGTACCTTTAATGAATTCTGTGAGTAAAAAATCTCACCAACTACTACTAGCTGAAACTAATACTACTTCAAGTGTATTTTTGAAGTACTTGCACAATTTATACAAGCTCATTTTAGCATCAGATGAACCCAAATCCAGGCGTGTTGGAATCCACTTTCTGGTCTCCGCGGCTGTTATATTTGACACAACCGGAGCTAGCATTTGGTGTCAGGGGGCTGTGCTGGTGCGCTACCCTAGGACAGGCTCTCCTCTCTCAGCTGGGGTGAGGGTGGGCGAGGGGGTGCTGCGGGTGGTGCGTGGGGGAGGGCACAGGAAGCATGGTAGCTGTAAAATCCCATAGTTTAGGGTCTTTAGAGCGGTGTAGGAGGTTCTATGGTGGGTAGAAGGTAGAAGGTGGAAAAATTTGGTTTCACATCTGAAGCAATGCTGGGTCTGTGGGGTCTTTTTGAGGTTTTTATGTTTCAGTAGTTATGCTAAGGCTTAAAAATCTTGGTTCCAGATTGTCTTGAGGTCCATACATATTGCACAAATTTTAATCAATTAATTAAACAAAACAGAAAACGTTACATATTGACTATTCACTATGTTGACTACAAAATATGTCTTGCTAGCAGGCAGTTTTGAGGAATTAGAAGTTCTGATTCTAAATTAACCAGAACATGTTACACTGTAAGAAGTAATAGGGTAGTTTACCTTATTTTGATGTTATACATATTTTTGGACTCATTGTTCCAAGGTATAGGTCAGTTCATCTTTTTAAAGCAGAAATATAACAAGAATATTGTTCAGAATTATGTTCGATCTGCTTACTTATGATGTACGCTAACTAAAGTGGATTATATCATTACTAGGGGATCTGACACACAGGGATATATAGAAGCACGGGAGGGCATCTGACACACTAGTATAAACTGCAGATATTTACAAGCCAAGGTATTTTTCAGCGTGTTAAAGTGCTCTTAACCTTTTTACTTCACACATTTAGTATCATATAATCGAATACTTGAATTTGCAGAATAATTACTGTCACTAGTCACTATTTAAAGTGCACATTTAGCTGTAATCTACAATCATAAACATATTTCCCTGTAATAAGTCAGGCCTGTAAGCCCAGCTCTTGACCGCTCCTTCTCGTGATTGGCACATTTAAACTGCTGCCCGCTGCTGCAATGTGTAATTTAGTGCTGTGAACTTACTACTAAATTATATCAAATTATAGTAATCGGGGAAAGTAATGCCAGGTCTGTTATTGTTGAATTGGCTGGTATAGAATATGGCAACATTAAAGGAGACGTATTATGTAATTTTTGTTTTGATACCTTTGGCAATATTTTGGTGCTTCATGGATGATAACTTAAAGAGGAGGTATTTTACTTCTATGAGGCATTAACTACTAACACATAACATATTTAGCTCACCATGTTACCTTTTATTGTTTTGAACATATTTGCCAAAAACAACGTATTAACATGTTTCTGAGTCTCCACTCCCTTTGCTCCCCACGTTAAGTCACTCCCCCTTCTCAACACAATCAGGCTGCATCCCATTATTGAATCTACTGCACATCGCATCAGGTTTGTCAAATTGTTGTGTACAGTTTTGTATCATGGTTTTGTATATTTATGGAGAATTGTCGTGTGGTAGCATGGATGAGGTAGGCTTGTGGGCTAAGCCTTGTCCAGACTCGTACTACTAAGCATAAGGAGGGTTTGAATGGGGCCCAGCAGAGGCTGCTAGATTATTCAACATAGAAAAGTTAGAAAGCTTTAAAAAATCTATTTTGGATAATACCCTCTCTTTAAAATAAATGACAATGTCTTTTTGCCTGTGATTGTCACAAAGAATACTAGGATTAGATGCTGTCTGCTTCCAAGTCGATTCAAGGTTTTTGAAAATCTAAACTAGCATCTTAGCTATTGTCAAGGTGGTACTGACTATTTTGTTAGAAAGCTTTTTTGCTGTGTTGTTCCCCCATCTAAAAATGCATTCCTGGAGTGGTCTTTCATTCAAGCGTGTACAAAACACTCTGCTACACCTTGTGACATCATTAGCTGAAAGTCCAGGAAGTGCTTTTTTGTGTTTTTAAAGTCCATTCACCTTCCCCAGACATGGCGCTAAAATGGCCGACGCTTAGCTACATTGGAAGACTGGAGCTCACAGCTAATGTTCAAGCCTTGTTTGAACTGCTTTCCTCCCCAGTGTGACAGCAGAGATCTTGCGTCCTTTGTTGACGTTTTGATATACTCAGAGGGAACCTCCCGTCTGATCTTCATAATTTTGTTGTACTTTTTGAATAAGAACTTGGGGTTGATTGGTCATATTTTTACCATACAAATACAGTATTCACTTTAAAACATGGAATTTGAATGTTAAAGGTGCTGTACTGGATTTTTAATGTCTTTTACTGAAAAACATGAAAAATATATTGCAGTGGTCCCTAATGCATTTCTAGCATCCTCATTATGACATTGAATTTATAAGTTCTTTTCACAACTTTTAGAAGCCAGGGTGGAGTTTTGCTGTCACGGTAATGCTAACAACAACTAACGTGTTAACAGCTGACCAGTGTTACTTCCTGGTTTGTGGAAGATAAGATACAAATACTTTCTAATTAGACTATTATTAAACTATTTTACTTTGTTATGTGGGGAAAAAAATCAGGTACAGCCCCTTTATTGTGTCCTAAAAATCCTACACGCAGAACCTTTAACGGTCCGATATGATGCAAAATTGACTCTTGTGAACTTTAAGCCACGTTAAAATGCCGTTGCCTCCACAAAAACATACCCGGAGTTGTGTTTTGTTTAACATCTCCAATGCTCAAAATGCTCTGTTCCACTTTGTGATGTCATGAAGTGGTAGTTTTCAAGTTAACAGCTCCTTTTACCTTTTGTTTAGTAGAAATTCCATGTCTGAAATAATCCAAATGATTCTAGTGAAGGTGTATGGAGTTTAAAAACACAGCGGAGCACTTCCTGTATTACTACATGACATCACAAGGTGGAACAGCGTTTTCCATTTGAGAGAAGAACTCAGCCTAAATATGCAGGATTTGTGTGTTAAACATGTGTGAATGCAACAAAACTCTGCAACATTATAACATAGATTAGAAAATAGTGTAATATGGGCCCTTTAAACATAACTGAAACAAAACACAACTTACAATAACAAAACAGCATTATACATGGTTAAAAATGGAATAACTGAATGTAGCGTAACACATCTTTAAAATTTGACAATGTCCCTTTTTAAGCTAAGAAGTCAAATGTGTGACAAAGGTTCCATGTTAAGAGACCATTTCACAGCTCCGCTCACAATAGCAGGCACTTCCCCCTAATACCCCCAAGTGTCGTACTGTGTCCGCGCCGTGCCAAAATGTGCCAGGAGCGCCGGAAATGTGATTCAACTGACAGCTATGGGAAAAATATACCCCGATGTACAATATATGCATGAGTCATTGTTAAAGTGAGTTTGGGAACTAGTTTAGACAAGTATTCTATGCATTAGACTTGTGCTACTATAAAGAAGCATTATGTATGTATAGGGTTGTTTTGTAGTTAGTTAATAGTCAATGATCAGCTTGGGTCTTGTTAATAGAGAGGTCTACAGCCAATCCCCTGTCAGTAAAAGCATGTGATTTGGACCAAATGCTAGACTTTGGAGGGAGAATTTTAACTATTTTTTGTGGTAAATGCCCTGTACCCGATTTTCTCCTTTGTATTTGAGCAAAATGTGTCTCGCCTCAGAATAGATGTATCGTAAGCAGCTCCTGAGGTCAAAATAAGTCCGCTGTGTACTGTCTGCATCTAATTATAATGTGTTTTATTGTCTAATAACCAGGAACAGCACATTATCATGCTAGGTGTTAGCATTTCTGAGGTTGCAAAACCCGACTCTGCCCTCTGAGTTGTGAAAAGCGCTTATAAACTCATCACTGTGAATATTTAGGATGCTCGGAATGCATAAGGTAAGTGAGGAATAACTTTGGACCACTGCAAACAGTTTAAAATGAACTAGTTCTGTTTTTCACGTTTTTAAGGCAATAAAAATCAGGTACAGCGACTTTAATTTATTTTATGTAATCAACAGTATGTACTTGGGCTGTATTATTGATTGAATTTTAGTAGCGTTGACATCCAATCCTCAGTAAAAGCATGAGGTTTTAAATTTTGTCTTGAATAGAAATGGTCTTTTTATGTTCATGAAATTAAGATCAAGAGATATATTTATTTTTATTTTAACAAGAAAAAAATAAGACGTTTTTGTGACTGTGAAGCAAAATCCAACACAACCCAACACGCGGCGTAAACAGTTTAACCAGCAGCTCACCATATGTCTGAATGAGACATGCAGATTAGCATTAGCCTTCTGAGTGACGTGATTGGTCCAAAACAGTCTGCTGTGTCTGCTAACGTTATCGCTGGAGATCTCACTACAGAGCCCAGAGCTAAAGGGTGTTTTTGGAAACGGTCTTGTGAAATTTCTTGTGAATTCTTGAGAAATTCCATCAGTGCATCTTCCTGGCTATGACATTTTCAATCTTTTCAGCTTCCATATAACTCAAGTCATTTTTTGCAACACTAACACGACATCTCGTTAAGACTTACGATATTACTTTCTAGTGTTGTCAGGATCCAAAAATTTCAAATTCGATTTCCATACTAAGGAATAGACTTGCTACTCAATGCCAGTTCCGATACCACGATCATAATAAAAAACACTCTTTATTTAGACAAAAGAATGTGATTTTCAAAATTAAATCATAGTATTTTCTTTTATATTACCATGTGGCCTTATATCTGTGTAATTCCTCAGTCGTCCAGGTATGTTCCATGTGGTCTACTCTAGAATATCCTTGTTCTGATACAGCTCAAGATCATTCTAAAGCTATACAGAAAAGGTTCATTTCTGTCCTGTGAATGTGACTTTTTTAGTATCGATACTTGCTCAAATGAGTATTTATTTTCGGTACTAGTTTTAATCTCAATTAGTATCTGATTTTCTATACTTTTGACAACCCTGCTACATTCCTAGTCACATCACTTGTAGACACACGAATCGGCACATTACAAAAACATGCTAAAGTATTTTCAGCCAAACAGCCAAAAGGAAAATCCACAAATGTTGAAGTTATATCAGTTGGGTTTCCATGCTTTTTGGGGACATTACACTGACTTCCATTCATTTCCTGGTGACTGATTGAAAACATAGTTATTACTTGCCTAACCTTAACGTAAACTCTGACCTTAACCTATCTTAACCCATATCTGAACTTTAAATCATGTTGTTGACCTAATAATGAAGGAACTGCATCATGGAGACCTGATTTTTGTCCCTATAAGGAAGGCAGGTCTGCATGATTTCAGTGTGTATAAAAATTTCAGCCCCCACACTGTGATAAATACGAGTCCATGCATACACCAGCACACACACGCGGACACACACACACAAACACGCACACACACGCACTTTGACTAAAACAGTGGAGAGTTCTGAGCATTCAAAGTGCTGCGGTTTGACCTTTGAAAATACCAGATTTTGTGCATTAATGTTTTGTCCTTACAATGACATTAGCTTCAAATTACAAATCACATATTACGTCCAGACAGTTTCTCTTTAGGTCACTCTTACTTAGTAGTTGTTTCCCCAAATACCTTTTTACTCTTAAGGTAATTTCTTGGACCACTGCTTTGCACTTGAGTAATATTATTTTGAGGTATTGGTGCTCTTACTTAAGCACAATTTTCAGCTAAACTACCTACCCACATGTATTTGCTGTTTTTAAACATAGTAGTGGTATTCTTTCTGAAAAATGTGCAAAAACAGAACTAGTTCATTTTAAATGGTTTGCAGTGGTCCAGTTATTTCTCCCTTACCTTTTCCATACCATTCTGAGCATCCTAATTATTCACCACGATGAGTTAATGAGTTCTTTTCACAACTCTCTGAGACCAGGGCGGAGTTTTGCTGGTAAAGCAAACAACTACTACCATGCTAGCGAACTTATTTTTACCTAAAGAGCTGATTATACAATATATCTGCACTGCAGCAAGCCACATTTTGCTTAAATACATGGGAAAAAATCAGGTACAGTTCCTTTAAGTTGTACTTTATTGTCATATTGTTATGACGACTGCTGGACCAAAAAAATGTAGAAAAGTTAACGAAATGAACAGGTTTATTAAACAAAAGACAAAGGCTGGGTGCTGGGAGCTGGGTCGGAGGCTGAGGTGGTCTGTGGGTGTGAGTCTAGTCCCAAAAACAAACAAAGTAATTAGAAAAATGCAATGAAACAAACTACGCCAAGCAGTTACAATACAACGATGGATAAACTGACGATCTGGCAGCGTGTGGATGAATGAGCCGAGTCTTTGTACTGCAGAGGTTGTAGCTGGATTGACAGTGGGCTGCAGGTGAGTAGTGGGTGGAAACCATTGGGGGGGGAGGGGCCAGACTCTCCGCCCAGCTCCAGGCACAGACACAGAAGGGAGGGAGGAGAGACAGGAGAACACAGGGAAAAACAGGAATCCTGACACATATTGTGCATGCTTTAGGTTGATGGAGGAGAGACACAGACACAAGCAGAATGCGCAAACGAATCAACCAATACCACTCCTTTTTGATATCATATTCATTCATCCATTCATTTGTACAGACAAAGACATTGAACTTCATACCAGTTTTTGTTTTGTGAAAAGCCTAGCAATTACAAAGATATTAACCAAGACATAACCAGTTCATTTCTCCCCCGCCTCAGTATTAGACTGTAGACTGGTAGATTAGCTGGAGGTGTTGGTGTAGAGCTGAAGTGCCAGGGGGTTTATGGGCGGGGCCAGACATGCAGGCATCAGGTGACTATAGAATTGGGGAAAAATGGGGTTGGGTGACAAAAATGAATATCTCAACAACTAGCATGCTAGTCCTCTTGGAGGATATAAACAGTTTATAATTAGATGCAGACAGTGCACAGTGGTCTCATTTCACCCTGAAAGCTGCTTTTACAATGACTCTACTTGTGTAAAACTAATTTTGTTCAACTACAGCTCAACTAAGGCCCAACTAGTGATCTCATTTCTGGAGGTAGCACATGCCCTGCATGGTTCCATGGAAATAGAAAGTTAAAACCACACTTTGAAACATTCTCCATGGAAATGAGTCCTTTTAGGTTTAAACCAAATGGATTTCAGCATTAAAACTGACAACCCAAATGAGAGACTCGTGTGAAGCTCATTCTGCCTCTGATTGGTGATCGTCTTGAGAACCAAAACACCAAATTATAACCAACAACTTGGCCAAGACGTCCAATGTTTTTGTAAGTAAGAATAAATCAGTATCAGACGTGGGTAGTGCTCAGTTACATTTACTTCAGTAACATTAAAGATATTGTGCTTTTCCAGAAGCATACTTTTAATCCTACTTGAGTATTTTTTTAATTGAAGTAACAGTACTCTTACTTGAGTAAAAGTTGTGGTTCCTCTTACCACTGTGAGTAAGTGTACAAGTGACGAAAGCTTTATGTTGGTAATATGAAATGATTTGAACGTTTGTGTTTCTTGCACTGCTCCTTCAGATGTGATTTAGTTTCTAATTTTTATGTCTGTCCTTTGAAAATACCAGATTTACACCAAATTAAATTAACTTAAATCAAATGTTATGTACTGACAGTTACTTTTTAAGTTCCTCTTACTTGAGTAGCAGTTTTTCCCAAATACTTTTTTACTCTTACGTGAGTAATTTCTTGGACCATTGCTTTTACTTGAGTAATATTATTTTGAAGTAACGTTACTCTTCCTTGAGTATAATGTTTGGCTGCTCTACACACCTCTGCTCAGCATTGTTACCAGTAAAAGCTATGAACATGTGTACATTGTATCTGGGCACATGGAGAGGTCATGTTTATGACCTCTTTTTTTTAATTTAATTTGTTACACATTTCCTGTTGCTGTTTTGAGTCTTATTCCTAAGTGCCTGGAGTCAGTTGTAAGCTCGCCAATGTAGCACGCGCCCGCCTGTGTGGTTTGGCTCCCGTTCAACACTTTTTCTGCCAAAAGCTACATGTGAACACGGCCCGGGAGCACGAGGAACGCCGGAGCTCAGGGCCTGCCAACACACAGGCGGAACACCCTTACCTCACTGCTGGGACGCAGCCATGGGGGAAACCCTGTGTGTGACTGGTGCACTGACAGAGAGAGAGAGAGAGGAGAGAGGAGTGGAGTGAGGGGAAGAGATAGAGAGGAGAGAGGAGATAGAGGGAGAGAGGGAGAAGAAGAGAGAGGGGAGGAGAGGAAAGAGGCAGGCAAGAGAGAGGAACGAGGGAGGAGGGACAGAGAAGAGAGGAGAAACAGGAGAGGAGAGAGATGGAGGGGGAGAAGAGAGCTGAGAGTTAGAGAGGGGGAAGAGAGAGAGTAGAGAGGCAGGGAGATTAAGGGAGAGAGGAGAAGAGGGAAGAGGGTGGGGAGGGATAGGAGAGAGAGAAGAAGGGAGGCAAATGAGAGATGAGTAGAGGGAGGGAGGGTGAAAAGAGGGGAAAGAGGAGGGAGAGGAACGAGAGGAGATGAAAAAGAGAGGAGAGGAAAGAAAGAACGAAGAAAGATTTAACAAAAAAAGAGTCAGAGGACACGTAACAGGAGAGAGAACAGGGTGAAGAATCAACTGAAGAGAGAGAGGAAGAGAGTCCCCTATGGGTCCTAGAGCTAACCACTCTGCCACTGTGCCAGTTCATAGTCTGAATGTGTAGGAGAGGGGCAGACTGCAGCTGTGTGACCCACGCGTGTGCTGTCGCCTGTGCTCTGACCAGTCACTTTAAAGATACGTTTGTTTTTTAATATCATAATTGCATAACACACATAGGCATTTTAACACCTTTCATATTTTGATTTAATGTTAACCTTTACATATAAGCCCCTCCTGTGCGTGTGTGTGTGAGTGTGTGTGTGTGTGCGTGTGTGTGTGTGTGTGTGTTCGTGTGTGTGATGCGCACTGCAGCTTGTAAAACACGACCATAAACTCAGCTACAGGACCGGTTGATCCAGTTTGGAGCTTTCTGCTTGGACCCCCTCCCCCCTATATCTCACTATCTTGCTCTCTCTCTCTCCCTTTCTCTCTCTTTGTCTCTCTCTCGGTGTCATAACACTAGATTTCTACCTCTTTCTACTCCCCTTCTCTCTCTTTCTCTCGCTTTCTAAAATGTTATAACATTGTTCCCTCATTCCTCATGTCATCCATGCGTGTTAATCTCGCGATCTCTCTTGGGCCCTATTAGAACCCTCCCTAAGATTAGCTGTAAGATTCTGTCCAATGCTCAGCCCACAAGCTTATGTCATCTATGCTCACACATGACAATTTTCCGTAAATACACAAGAGCAGGATACAAAACGATACACTACAACTTCACAAACCTGATACGATGTGCAGTAGTTTCATTAGTGCTCGGAAGAGGGAGTGACATAGTGCAAAGAGCAAAGGGAAGGGAGCGTCAAAAACTGAAGTGAAACTTATTAACTTAAACTTAATATGTTGTTTTTGGTGAATATAGCATTTTCAACACAATAAAAGGCAACATGGTGATCTAAATATGTTATGTGTTAGCAGTTAATACCCCATAGAAGTGTAATACCAACTCTTTAAATTGGCCATTTATCCGGTTTTCCTACCATACATGTAAACATAGTGACGGATGGATGTGTGTGTGTGCGCTGTGTGTGTGCGTTCTGTGTGTGGATGTGAATGGGCCCTGTGTTACAGAGGTAATACTGTGAGGAATGTGCCTCTGCTGACCTACTCACTGGTAATAGTCCCTACACTGGGTCACTGGAGTACTGGCCCTTTAAGTACACAGAGCTAAGTGCTAACCGTGGCTAAAATTAAGATTCAGTCCACAGGTCACAGTTTAAACACAACCAGGAGCATTCACATCTGAGAGAATGCTGAATCTGAATAAGAATCCCATGCATTTCAGAGCATGTTTGTACTGATTATGTTCAGGAAATTTTCAATAATTTCAATAATACAAAGTATAAAGGAATATAAATTAAAGGGGTAAACTGTATATATAAATGGACATAGCTAACGCATATTCCAAATAGGTTGGTTGCAAAGTGGTTCCTTCTAGTACAATTAACTTCTGTTTAAAAATCTTTGCCCCTCTTTCTGTAACTGCTGCTGTGACCCTAGTCATTTTAGTCTTAAAATGTTCGTATTAGCCTGGTCTACATGATCCTGGTGTTTTTATTTTGCTATTTTGTCCCTAAATTAAGATATGAACATTAATAACAGACCAATCCGATGCCTGCTTTCCCCAAGTTGCTCCTCCTAGCGTTAGCAACAGGTTGATTGACAGTGTCATTGCTAAGTGTCCGCCCCCTGCCAAATCAGCAGTTTGAGTGGGAGGGGTCATGTACCTTCAACAGCCTCGCTCCTGGCTCTTTGGTGTCCAAATATGGTCCCTGGTTGTAGATTAGCCGCTATTACTGCCAGCCTCTACTGGCTACATTTGGTTGCAACCGAATGCTATGGGTGTTGTCACACTGCCTTAGTCCACTTCTTTATACAGTCTGTGTCATAGCAGTGTTCCCTCATCCTGTACTGTCCTGCATTTGAGTTTCATTGTTCAAAAATGTTTCACCTATCCCCCACTTTATTCCTCACTTTATGAACATCCTAATTATTCACAGCGATGAGTTTATAAGTGCTTTTCACAACTCTGAGACCAAAGCAGAGTTTTGCTGTGACAAGCTAACAGCAACTAGCATGCTAATGTGCACTTTCTGATTATCAGACAATAGAATGAATGTGATATGGTGACATTTTTAGTGCAGTGTAAGAATGAAGTGAGGTGAGTTGTTTTTGCAGACAGACTTGATCTGACATTGAGCTGACACAAGCTGAGTTTCTGGTGTATTGTTGACTGCTCAGAAATGCTCTCTCTATAAATCTTATGGAAATGACAGTGACGTAGTTGCATCTTATAGGCAAATGTCTGTCCTCCACATAGCCCTGCTCGCCAGGTCCAACCACCTACACCCCACATGTTAAAGCATTTAAGACACCGTACCTGATTTTTACTGTCTTAAAAACTTGAAAAACAATAAAAAGTTGAAATGTTGACAAAATTATTCCTCACTTACCTTATGCATTCCGAGCCTTACCTTATCATTCCGAGCATTCTGATTATTCACCAACAAGAAGTTATAAGCACTTTTCTGTCACAGTAATGCTAACAACTAGCTTTTTTCCTGGTTCATAGATGAGTCTCTCATTTGGGTTGCCAG
>KN485928.1:0-14816 GCA_000787095.1 Periophthalmodon schlosseri
TATGGATTTGAGTAAAGCAGTTCTACTACTAAAAATGCATCAGCATCAGTTCTATAGTAAGTAAGTAATTAGTTCTGATCATAAACATACTTCAAGTACATTTCTAAGTGGCCTACCTAAGATCTTGGGGAAATCTTTGTTATGTTTCATTAAGTAGTCCAACATGCAAAACTTGCTAAACGAAGGTCTTCTGTCAATGTTTCTGAAATGGAGTGTGTTTTGATGTGAAAATTTGAAGATTACATTACCGTAATGATCTGAAGGCTACTTTTCCCTCCCGTACAAGAGAAAGAGCTTCCTCATAAAGTGCTGCTGGCCTTAGTGGTTGGTAGACTTGTTCTAGTGATAAAGCATCAAAAATCTGTGAAGAAAAAAAAAAACATGCAAATCATGTGAATTACAATCACCTTAAAAATTAAGACTAAAAGACACTGTATTATTGTAGTGCAATAGTGTATAAACACCGGAATTTATGTTATTGTGATTTTGCCAGATATGTAACAGCCACATTGAATCTAGTCAATAATGTTGACTCCAAACGAAATTTGCATTCACTGCCTCAATATAAGAACTATCCCAAACTTAGCTGCAACACATGGCATTGTACAACACAACTGCAGAATTCCCAAATATCAAAATGGCTTAATTACATTGAGTAAGGCATAAAATGTGAATCAATTATATAATATATTACATATTTTAATTATTACATGACAATAGTCTACTTATACTTTAAATAAGGTAAGATTACCTCTGCAGCTGAGAAGAAAGAGTCATCAGAAGTTACAGTAGTTGCATCATCATCTTGCAGTCTGTGAAAACTTTCCACACAAGGCAAGATAAGAGTGCCTTCACTTTCTGCAAGCAGGACAGCAGAAGACGTCAAGAAGAAGTTATTTTACATTAGAAGTCAAATAAAATATGTACAGTTCACAAAGTACTGCAAGAACTATGTTGTTTTTATTCTGCAGTATCTGCACATCCTGTGACAGCATCTTATGACGCTTACCAAAGTCTGCCAATACACTATCTGCTGGGATACTGCTCCCAAAATCCTCTTGAAGATGATACGCCCTATGTAATAGTGTTTCCAGCTTCTCTGCAAACACTTTGTTTCGAGTTTCATTCTGTAAATATAATAACAAATACGAGTTACCATTAAAATGGTTAATTATTAATTATAATGCATGGAGATAAACATAAACCACACATTAGTAACAGAAGAATCCTGTAATGCTTATGAACTGCAGAAATTTAAGAGCAATTTATTTACCGAAGGAGGTTGTTCATACATTGCTCCTCTCAAAGCAAGGCTGTTGTTGCTGGACGAGGACTCTGCGCCGTGACGTATGTTCAGTGCCTGCTCCCATTTTCGCAGAGCCTCTTCAAACAACTCCATTCCTAGAGCATTACTTTGTTGTATTAAACAGAAACATTGTATAAGAAAATGTAACACAATAACATGTGTATACCCATTAAGTAAAGATTCTCTGCATTTGCATCTTCTACTAATGATCTTTCTTCTGCAACAGTCTCATCCTCCAAAGTCTGTTTTGCTGACTGATTTGGAGAGCTTGGTACTCGCATCTAAAACAGAAGCATAGACAAAACTGAAATTAATCCATGAGCTTAAATTAAAAATGCAATGGATAAGAAGTCTTACAGATGCCAGGCTATGTGAAGAGCTTGAATGTTTACTGGGAGCAAGTGAAGATATTCCACTCATCGTGTCATTGCTGCGAGTGCTGGGGCTCATCATTTGCCGCCCTGTGGGTGGACCTGAACAAACGAGGGAAATCTTTTCCATCAAATGTACTGAATAATAATAAGCTTTGCAATGACTAAGTTTTTCTGGCAATCGCACACACCACGCTTTAGTGATGAGGGCCGGCCTGCTTTAATCAGGGCATCTGGAATTCCTACAGTCTTCTGGGTTTCTTTTGCTTTTCTTTTTCTCCCTCGTCGTTTTAGCTGGTGAGCAGTGAGAGCCAAGGCCACACTTCCAAGTGCTGTAGCAAACAGCACCTTCTTTAGGCTTGGAGTGAGCTTAAGTTGCGAAAAAACTGACTAGAAAACAGAAATATAGTAAAATATACTTGAGGATTTGAGCACTGGTGTGTGACTGACTGTGTTACAGTTAATCAAATGACCATATGTAAATGATATAGACCTACAGTTGACATTGGGTGCAGAGTAACTGACCTGTCCAAATGTGGAGTACAGAAACACAGGGATCTCTGCTACAGTCATGGCCAAAGCATGGGCAATGGACATCCCATCTGAACGCTGGAGTGACATGGCTGCAAACCAAACTTCAAACACCTTCACATGCAGTTAGAGGAATATCTCCTTTCTCTCAGAGGTTCTTCTGAAGTTCACGTGTGAACTCATAGTTTAGTCCAGCATTAGACCAGCATTTTAATGTCCTACGAAAGAAAAAATAAAGTATAAAAGAACACCTATCAACACAAAAAATAGAGGGTATGCAGTGACTGTAAATAAATTGTTATCATAATCTAGTCAAGTCTTAAAAGAATGTGACTTGCACAGTAATTTGTATGCGCACAACCCAACGTTAAGATTTTAACAAGACCACCATAAAAAAGGTAACTAGAAGAAATTAGCAATGCTGAAAACTAAATGCCTTTAGCTTTGATGTTGAGAAAACACATTTTAATTTTAACGTTTGCTGTTGACATCACGACCTTTTAAAGCATAGATCATAGATGGAGCAAGATTGTTTGACTTTAGCGGTAGCACGGTGTTAGCCTAGCTCTGACCTGTCATGATAGCATCACTGCATCACTGTTTCAGCTCGAAATTATAAAGCGTCTGGACTGACTTCAAGCACTGCCCCAAAGCTCACCAGACACAGCTGATAACGTTGTCATTTAACAGGTACAAGTGACATACCGTGAGCATTTAAAGCGCAAAGCAATTAAAGGACATTCAGATTCACGGGCGCTACGGAGGGGCGGAGCAACGCAAACTCCCGCACGAGGCTTTCAAGGACGGAGCAAGTTATGTTCTACACGTCTATGGTTCTACACAATATAAACTGTATATTTAAATATATAGACTTCTTTATACCGTCTATGTCTACACACAACTATAAATGATAAATTACATAAATGTTTAACACACGATTATGTTCTTCATAATCAAAATAATCTACATTATATACGAAAATCCACAAAAGTACACCTGGAACACTAATTGCATATTTTTGGTGAATAAATATTTGATATGAAATACAAATACATTTCAAGGACCACATAATGAGACACGTGTTTCTTATACAACTGTAGGAATAAACGCCTATGTTCTCAAAATAGGAAAATTAAGAAGAGGAAGTGAATTTTACCAGCACCATTGAACTCACCACTTAATCTTGTAAATGGTGCGGATGGTTTGACTGTGCGCGGTATCTCCCGGTTTAGATTTAGCTTTCAAAATAAATCCAACCACATTTTGTACAAACAGTGGCCCTTTTATTGTTGGAAATTACACCAGCCCTTATGATGACAATAGTGTTGACTTGTTATCGACTATGAACAGCCTTGACAACAATTTGGGTGACAACGGTGTTAATGGCTATAGTAGAGCTAAATTATAACGTGAAGATGCCACACAGATGATACGAACCTTGAGATTATCTTCGGGGTTATGATATTATGGAGAAAATATACGACCTAACCTAGAGTCATGAAGTCGCACCAGGTTTTGCCTCTACATGTGTTCTGTAAGAAATTACTGAAAATGGCTTTTCTGGGCATAGGCACACTAAAAAGCCTAATAAAATCACAGGTAATTTAAGTCACACCAGAATGATCTATGTGCATTACTGCAATTGCTTATTGCTGGCTTTATTTGTCTTCCAATGCAGTGTTTCCGCTGGCTAAGTCTGCTTAGCTTAAGTCTTACTTTGTTGTTTTGGATCAGACAAGTGGTCAAACGGGACACTCTTCATGTTGCTTTGCACATCACGGGACCCAATGGCTATGCTCGAATCACAGACAGTGGGATGGACCAGGTAAGAAATCAGACAATTTGGCCTATATAAAATGATTTTATTCATATAGACATAGTTCATACCACATAATGTAACAAAGCCTTTGCAGTGGACTGATGCATATGTTCCCTGCCCTGGTGGGTGTGTGATATAAAGCCTTATTGTCTCTTATAGTCTCTTATTAACTTTTCAAAATAAGTAGTCCTACTAATTTTCGCCTCTTTTGCCTCTACAGTTCCTGGACATGCACTGCAACCATTGTGCCTTAGTCTCTAGCTCAGGCCAGATGCTTGGAGCTGCTGTTGGAGATGAAATTGATATGAATGAATGTGTGATTAGAATGAACAACGCCCCCACAGTAGGGTATGAGAAGGATGTCGGCAGTCGCACTACAGTGAGAGTTGTATCTCATACAAGTGCACCCTTATTAATTAAAAATGACCACTACTACTTTAGACAATCTGCCAATACTGCTTATGTATTCTGGGGTCCTGAAAGGAACATGAGACAAGACGGAAAAGGAAAAGTTTTTAATGCTCTTTTGAAAATGGCAAAGAAATATCCAGAAGCCAAAATATATGCTGTGACAAAAGAGAAGATACAGTATTGTGACAACGTGTTTCAAAACGAGACAGGAAAAAACAGGTAGGTTAACAGAACTAATATATGTAATATTCATACTTGTATGCTTATAATCTTTCATGTGTTTACAGAATGAAGACTGGGGCTTTTTTGAGCACAGGGTTTTTTACAATGATTCTTGCTTTGGATATATGTGACAGCATTAATGTGTATGGAATGATTGATAATAACTACTGCAGGTGCACACATTTACTTTATTTTGTCGTTATTATGTTCTTGCCCCGAGTTAACCGACCTATTTCTTCTGGCTTCTTTAACAGTCGAGCCAATCACAGTGTTGTTCCATACCATTACTATGAGAGCAAACGTATCAACGAGTGCCGTATGTACAACATTCATGAGAACACCAAACGAGGAGGGCATCGCTTCATCACTGAAAAAGCCATCTATGCCAAATGGGCAACACGTCACAGGATGGAGTTTAAACATCCATCGTGGAGGCTCTAAAGCAGATTACTGCAGATGTGTGATTGTATTCCGAACTCTGAACCAATGCTTATTGCACTAAAATATTTTAATGATGCTTACATTTAACTAAATATTTAATTAACCTTATCCTCAAAGGCACATTGAAAACTATGTGGCACATGTACTGCGTTCTTTCTGCTGCCCCTGGACAAGTATATTTGTATTAATTATTATCTTCTTATTATATTATTATCTATTAATATCTGCCTTTAACATCTGTGAAGGGCTAATGGTAATGATTGGTCATATTAATTTGCTGTCAGTAACCAATTGACTATTATAAATCCTTGTAAGTACATGCAAAGTAGGCCTACATAACCAAAGTTTTATTTGTAAATTGTAACTTAAACACAGTATTACATCTGGAATGCAAATGTAAACAAAAGTTGATAAAATGAATGTGCTTTTAATTATTTTTGTATTATTCTAAAACTAATGTATTTTTATGTTGCCATTTACATGTGAGGTATATGTGAATAAAAGGTGTTTCAACTATAAGATATGATTATGATTATTTATTTATTTGTTTTCTTATTTTTATTGTTATATTATTATTATTATTATTATTATTATTATTATTATTATTATTATTATTATTATTATTATTATTATTATTATTATTATTATTATTATTATTATTATTATTATTATTATCTTCGCTGTCAGGGCCATAAGCGGCTACGCAGAAAACGTGATCGTGACGTCAGCAGTGGTGTTGCAGAGGGGTGCACGAGAGGAAGACAACAGTGAACGAGCCGAGTTTACAGGCCCCACAGCGTTAAGGCGGAGTTATCAGCGTTAACCTCACATCAGGCTCCTTCACGATGGCACCGCTTCACATAATTACGCGGAGCTGTAATCGTGTCTGGAGGAGATATTATGTCGGCTGCGTTGCTTCTGCAAAGGTAGGTGGTGATGAGTGGAGGGCGAGAAGACGCTGAGTGGCTTTAACACCCTAAAATAAAATACGCCAGTCCATAGGCCATATCCCAACGCTTCAGTTTTAATGCACAGTTGTAATGAACGTAATTTGTGGTTCTCTATCGGGCTTTTTACCCGTATGACGTGGGTTGCGCTGCCATATATCACACCGCGAAGAAATGTTAATGGATCAATTCGTTGCATTTTATCCTGACAGGTATGATGTCATTCAGGCAGATCCAGAGTCAAATCAAACAGTATGGGGCTCACTAGCAAGGTAAGAGCTAAATTAAATTGAAGGTGTGGCCCTGAGACCCATTGCCCTGTTATGACACCTTAATAAACAGTAATTATCAGTATTAACATGCTGCTGTTTATCATTGTCTCTGCAGGGGCCACAGAGCCACAGGATGGTTATCTGTGCAGCTGTCCTTGTCCTGATGACTCTCCTCATCCTTTATGGCTCCAATAATACCAATGATGCTGGTTTTTCTCCTTTCCACGTGTCAACACATCAGGCACTCAAGACCACCGATTTGAAGAAATGGTCTTCGAGAGATGGTTATGTCCCCATTTATGGAAATAAGGTAGACCTACAGTTAATATTTAATCAAATCTATCGATATGGCACAGCTGGGTAGTTTAATTACTTCTGATAAGGTACATTGCACAGTGTCCCAGCATAGTCTACAGAGCCTTGAGGAGACAGGCAGTTCTATTGGTCACTATTGTGGAAATACCATCAGAAACAGACTTCATGACTCCAGCCCAGAGTCCTCTAGTGGTCCCTGTCTTCAGTGACAACATGGAGTCCTTTTTGCATTTGCCTGTAATATAAGCAGTGGGCGAGCAGTGACTGTGGCTCTACAGCTTTTGATTCCCAGGATGCTGAGGCAGGTTGTACTCCTCTTGCCTGGCCATGTGTCAGTATATCTTCATGGCCAGGTCATGGCCAGTTTGAGCCTGTGCCCTCAAGGCAAAGAAACAACTGATAAAGGCACAGATACAAGTAGAAACAGACCAAAGAACAGCCTCCTCTCAAAGGGTTTTACCTCAATAGTGCCACTGTAAAATGCAGAGTGCTTAAGTGACCAGCATAATGTAATGTGTGTTTTTTATCTAACTTGTTTTTTGTTAGTTCTGTTAGAGATTCATTTAATTTATTATTGTCAGTTATTGCACTATTGAACTATTTGAACATTTTGTATATTTTCCAGACCATGAACTTGCATTGCCATAATTGTGCACTGGTGACAAGCTCAAGTCATGTTTTGGGAACAAAAGCAGGACACGAGATCGACGGGACTGAATGTGTGATCCGCATGAATGATGCTCCCACGCACAGATATGACGATGACGTGGGCAATAGGACCACTCTGAGGGTGGTGGCTCACTCCAGCGTCTTCAGGGTGGTCCGTAGACCTAATGAGTTCTTGCATCGTGCAGACAGCAACCCCATGATCATCTTCTGGGGACCACCAAACAAAATCGGGAAAGATTCAAAAGGAGCATTATATAGACTGATCCAGAGAGTGAGCATGACATATACAAACCTTTCTTGCTTTAGTATTACACCAAGTAAGATGCGCAAATTCGATAGTCTTTTCCTGCGAGAAACAGGTCGGGATAGGTAAGTATATTGTTAAAAACACTTGATATTCTACTGATGCTTCAAACACTATTACAGTGTCCTTTATCGTGCAGGCAAAGATCTCACTCATGGTTGAGCACTGGCTGGTTTACTATGGTCATAGCTATTGAAATATGTGACAATATTAAAGTTTATGGAATGGTTTCACCCAATCACTGTGGGTAAGTACAGGACGTGAATGTACAAAGTTTGAATTACCACTACTGTAACACTACACTGTATTTTCTACAGAAAGAAGCCTGTATCCAAAAAGATGCCCTATCATTACTACAAACCTCGTGGACCTGATGAATGTGTAACTTATGTGCAGAATGAGAGTGGCAAAAGAGGCAACCACCATCGCTTTATTACTGAAAAACAGGTATTTGCACGCTGGGCAAAGCAGTACAACATCAGCTTCATTCATCCAAGCTGGTAAGAAGAACACTGAACTTTTATGGAATAAGTGCAACTTTCTAGATTTTCTGTTGACTGAACTTTTTAAAACCCACACAATCAATGTACATCTTTTTGGATTCATACATTTGCGAGATTGTGTTTTACATTTTGCTTTGTTCCTCACACGATCTGTGAGTCCAAGGTTTTATTGTAAATACAAAGCATTTTAAATGGATTTTTATGAATGTTTATAGTATTTTGTTAATTGCATGTAATATGTCATTCAAGTGTACATTTAGTACATTTGGGGACTTGGCAGAGACATGACACTCATGAAACTGACTGAGATTCACATTTATTGTCCATTTTGGTGCCATTTTTGCCACTGTCTTTGTGTCACTTTATGCTGTTTGACATTTCATGAAATCATCTCAGCTTCAAAGTAGGACTTATTTACTACATTGACAAAATTATATACTTTTACTGTATATATAAGCAATAAGGAGTCTGCACAGTAAATGTATGTTTACAATTTATGCCCAATGCATGCGTTCAAAATAACCAGACAAAGCATTCAAATTAGACTTAATTACTAATGCATGATTCTTTGCACATTTTAATACAAATGTCAAAACAGTCTTAGAATGTAGACTGTTATACGATTTGAATAAATAGCAAACACTGGGTACAAAAATAGGACAGATATTTAAAAATAAGATGTCACATAAGTGGAATGCTTTTCCAAGTTATGATGTGACTTAAACACATTTTAAATCCATTTTACAAAACAGTAAATTTACACTATGAAAACGAGGTTCATGGAAACTAATCTTTAAGATGTTCAAAATGCCTTGCTAACCCAGATTTTTTTTTTCTTTTCTGGGTTTTTATTATGTTGGACACTATCCAATGCTTTATTTATCACTAAATGTGTTTATTAAAGTATTTTGTAGAATGAATGATAGAACTATTTATGTGATGTGTATTAAAAAAATGTTTTCATTTTGTCAAAGTGCATTTAGTGAATCATTAGCATTATTTGAGAAAGCAGAAATAATCTTTGGTCTAAGGCCTGCCATTGAAATCAGCATAGCCTCCTGTTGAAAACAAAACAATTTAGGTTAATTTAGTCCATGTATACACACATTTTTAAATATAGGTTTAGTCTTCATATTCTGTTCTCACCTCTGTTCTTATGGTCCTGCTGCCCTGGCCAGGACATGTGTTCAGGTAGAGATCAAATAAAACACTGGGGTCAGTCACATCCAAGTTTTGGTCAGCATCTAAGCTCGCTTCTAATCCTTGAAGACCGCCAAAAACAACCAATAGATGTCTAGAATTTGTTACAAAAGGGCAAAAATAAACATAATTTAACAAAAAATAAGATACACTTTAGACTTTACCCTAAACTTACTTAAAAGGTGTTAGAGAAGTCTGGTCCAAGTGACATCCTCTCTCAGATGTGCCAATAGTAAGATCATATCCATCCTTGTATGGACTTTCTGTAAATACAGCACCTGCATGGACAAAAATTTGTCATAACGATAGCCTGTTATGTATTTATGGTGCTTGTATAGCTAAAATGTAAGCTTACTCAGGCAAGATGCAAGACGAACCGTATAACCCCAGTAGAGTCCTCCTTCGGTCCTTGGCACATGAGGAGCCACCACAATACCTTTGTACACTTTGCTTTCTAAGAAAACAGTATAAAAGTATATATTGTGCAGTCTGTAGACTATGCAGTTAATGCATATAGGTGTGTTAAACGTATTAGTGACACATACCTTCACTCTGGGTTTTATTGAGTTGTACTGTGACTCGAAGACCTGACTGCAATGGTTTGTCAATGCGAACATCCTAAAAAATGTACATTGAATCGCTCATATTTTAAACTTTGAAATAAATACTTTGATGCCCAACAAGTGCACATACTCTTCTCATTCCACAGTTAACAAATGAGCCTTTTCCTTGTTTGGTTGGCCGGTCAAGAACTACTCCTTCTCTGTACTCGGATTCTTCGTCTATCCTCATGTGGTGAGGGCTGTCGAGTGGGTTAAGTAATCCTAGTAATTGGAAGCAGAATGGTAATGATTTGGCACAACAGTCCAGCTTTTTAGTTTTAAACACAGCCAAATCAAGACTTTCCTATTAATTACCTGCATATTGTAAATCCTGGTGTTTAGGAAAGAACCACTTGCGGAGATATCTGGATGGGATCAAAAAACACGCGTGTGTAGTCAAAATACAGAACAGCTTAATCTGCAAAAATGCAACTAAATAAACCATGTTATTACTGAGGGCATTCTAAGTATTGAAGTATTCTCGCAAGCTGAATACAGGCATGTCCTTTCTTTCCAACGCCTTTGAATTCGCCTTCCACACTTCTGTAAAAGAACATAAAAAACATTAGCTTTTTGAAAATCGTATTTTCTTTCTGACTAACTTACTTACTTTACATCTTCCCCTTGTTCATCAAAGACTATTATTTCATCCACACAAAAGACCACACAGGCCCGAGCGATCTGCCCAGCCAGGTATGTGCGAAGTTCTGCTGACTGGGCATTGTCCAGAACTGACCCAGGTAAAGCCAAGCTCACCGTGTATTGCCGACCTGTCAAGTACAAATATTTTCTTAAGTTTAATCATCCACTGCATAAACAATTACAATTACAATTACAAAACAAAACAATTACAATTACAAATGCTGGAAAGCAAGAATTATCATTACCATTACTGTTTTTGTTCTGTTCAGCCATTTCTTTTTGAGCTTCTTCTTTCTGCTTTTCCTTCTCCAACCTTTTGACCAGTTTGGCATGTTTCCTTTGTTTGAGAGCTTCTTTAACTAAAAAGAAATAAGAAACATACAGTAGCATTACAGTCTTCTGAACCAGCCTTATCCAAGAAACTCTTCTCACATTAATTCACAATAGACATCGATTTCGTAAGATATTACATTAGGCCAGTATCTTCAATTAAAAGGTTCATCTTGTTTCAGTTGTCCATCAATGTTTATTTTCATGTTTCTTTTTTACACGTGCTAGCTCCATGTTAGCTCTTTACTCACGTTCAGGTTTCCTTTTCCTCCAATTAATGTGGCCCTCCCCCTGTACAATGTAGGACAGGATGAGAACATGAGTAAAACTAAACTGGCAGCATATTTTCACAATCGCAACAAAATTATACCTGACAATTCAAGGCTTTCTTGGGTGTTTTAGAAGAAGACATGTTCAAAACACAGCGTGAGCTCCTTTAACTTCCGGGTCATCACGCTTCAAAATAAAAGCACAAGTGCAAGAGAGACGGGATTTTTTTTTTAAATGTATTTTATTTTTATTTTTTGCAAACAAAACCAAAATTAAATATAAAATAAATAACATACATTTGGATATGGGAGATATTAAACTGCAACAACTTAATTCATAAAACATGAGTCATAAAACTATAAAATATAACTCAAATTTTCGTTTTTGTGCCTTTTTATGAAATATTTTGTATTGATCAATTCAATGTATTTTTGTAGCGCCCAAAACCACAACAGCAGTGACCTCGCTGGGGTTCACAAAATTACTGAGTCATTTAATTTAATCAACAGAAAGTTAGAAAATCAAACAATGGAACAGTCATTGGTCAATAAAAGACTAGATTAACATTGAATGAAAAACACATTTCCACTTAATTTATCTGGACAAAAGCTGTTGACATCACATTATTAATTTACACTTAATGTGGGATCTTAAACAGTTTTATTTATTCAGCTGTGGCTCAGATTTCCAAACATATTTTACTCATCATATTTAAAAAACAATAATCTACAGTTGTTCTATAATGTTATCTTCTTAAATTTAAACACAACACAAAAACACAACTTGAAAAACAAAGGTGTATAGCATTTACTTTGTAGCACTCCACTTTCTCAATATATCTTCTGCTGCATCTAGGGTTGAGTCCTCCTATAGAAAGGGCAACACCATCACATAGTAAAAAATAAAAGCACATTTAACATTGTAAGAATAACTAAATGGAATTGGAACAGAAGTATTTTCACTTTACCTTGACAAAACAAAATCGAATATATTTGTTGAAGTCTTTTTGGTGCTCTGGGCTGTAAAATGCTGATACTGGGATAGTGGCCAAACCCTAAAAACAGAATTCACACTTCAAATAGGTACAGTTTGTATTTATAATGCAAAACAAAGATAGAATATTTATTTAAGTATAATGACCTTTTCCCGAATTAACCATTTGACAAATTTAAAATCATATTCTTCATCTTTTGAGTCTTGATCTTTAAGGTCTACACCTAAAAGGAAATACTGTATTGTATCAGCAGATTTAGCATCTATACACATAATAATAGTTTTATTCAGCATTTACTTACCAAGAGTAGAGATGTCAACGACCATAAAATAACCTCCCTCTGGCATAATAGGCTTCAAACCCACACTTTCAAGGCACATGGCCAACTTTTTTCTCTTGTGATGCAGCATTGCGGGCAGCTGCTGAAAGTAGCTCTCTGGAGTCCCAAAGACTTCATATTCTCTGTCAAATCCACAAGCTACAGCCTCCTAAAACATGTGCAACCAATATGAGGCAATTTACTTAAAACATTTATATTAACATTTTCACTCCACTTGAGTTACACCATCTCTGTCTATGCTGAGGAAATTACAGTAAGTTTTAAGTAACACTAGTTAGATTCAGTTTACCTGAGCAGCAGTTGCACAGTGATACACAGAGTTCTGATGCAGTGTTTTCATGTGTTTGATAATGTGATCTGAACTAATAGCCCATCCAACCTGCAAAAGAAAATTATATCTTCAGCCAGTGAGTCGGTAAATTTTCCTGTTTTGTTACATTTAAGATTAGAAAATGTACCTTCCATCCAGTAGCACTGAATGTCTTCCCAGCACTGCCAACAGTAATGGTTCTCTCCCACATACCAGGAAGGCTAGCTGTGAAAAAACACAATACGGATGACTTAATGGCTTAAAAGTGCACATGCATTTTTGAAACATATGTGGCTTACCAATCTTAACATGCTTAGCTCCATCATACGTCAGCCACTCGTATACCTCATCACTGATACACAGAATATCATTTTTGATACACAGGTCAGCAATCTCTTGGAGTTCTTCCCTCTTGTATACCTGCGTTTGAAACATGTCACCGGTGTGCATCTTGTAGCTGCCTTTACAGTCATTTTCTTTTATGCAACATAAAAACTGAGGCAGTCTTACCTTGCCTAAAGGATTATTGGGTGTATTAATAACGATCGCTTTAGTACGTGGATTAATTTTACTAGCCAGTTCTTCAGTTGAAAGAACCCAGTCCGCACTAGAGGAAACCATTTTATCTTCACTTCTCTGTGCACAAACATTATGCAAGTTTATTTCAAATTCATGTTTATTGATTTAAAATGTGAATCACTTACAGGTCTCAGAGGTACATACACAGGTTTTCCACCAGCCATTCGGACCATTGGTTGATAGCAGTCAAAGAAAGGTTCTACAATTATGACCTAAAAAAAAATATGAATAATAATAAGCCTAGCACTTTTATTAATGAGTAATAAAGAGTAATAAATGCAGACTTCTAATAGCATTTTGAACATGCCATTTTTACCTTATTTTAACGCATGACCTGATTTTTATTTTTATCATAGTTTATTTTTATTATTCTTTGTTTAATGTAATGAACTGTGTAACGTACGCCAAAGCAAATTCCTAGTTTGTAAATATTGTTCACTGACAAAGTGTATTTTACACACAAGTTTGTGGCTGGGGTTAATATATGGTCATGTGTTTAACCTTGATTTATGCTACAAGCTTGTACAAATTTTAATAAAGTTCAAAACTGAAAAACTCACTTCATCGCCTTCATCAACCAGTGCTTGAAAGGCACAAAACAGTGCTTGATAAGCTCCAACTGTCACAAGGATGTCTTCTAAAGGATTGATTTCATGGCCCACAATCCTGGTAAAAAACGTGGCCAGGCTTTTAACAAGATGTGGGTGACCCTACAAAGAAATAAAATGACAGATACACTAAAAATGTGTATTTTTATGTTGCTTACATTACTTACAAAGGCACGAGTGTATTGGTGCATTTGGGGTCCTCCCATCACAGCTGAACAGAAAGCCTCCTGGACAAACTTGGGGGGGGAGAAATCAGGAAATCCCTGTCCAAGGTTTACAGCCTTATAGTCTGCAGCAAGTTGTGTGAATTCGACCCTGTCACAGAGTTTCAACACAATATACCACGGTCATGTCGAACCATACAGGCTAAAGCTCCACTGCACAAAATCTGCATTTAGTATTTAATCAACTTGAGATAAACAAGAACTTTGGAAATTAAATTAAAACTTACCAAACATTTTTATCCACACCTTCGACTCTGCGCGCATGGATTTGTCTTGACATGGTCTAAGCAGGCGAAGGGAATTTGGCATGTTAATTTCGGTGGGATAAAGGGTATTAAACAGGCCAAGATTATAGTACAAACCGTGTTAAATGCTGTAACGTTAGTTGATCTTGAACAAACAACGCGCAAAAGCTGTGCAAAAGTCCTAGTAATTCCCATTAATTTTATTTCCAACACTCATTATAACACTTGTTTTAAGAAATACGGTGACCTACCGCATTAAAATAAGACAAATGCGTCGACATCATGGATCTATTAACAGAACAGTCGACACACAGCATTCGAGCTATAAAAGTAAAGTCGAGTTAACCATTTGCACGAGGAG
>KN485928.1:14865-40453 GCA_000787095.1 Periophthalmodon schlosseri
TATGTTTTGCACGGTCCTTGGTCCTTGGTCCTTGATAGTGATTTCTACTTCCTGTTTGGGCGGGGCAAGATAAGCGAGATTGACTGCAGCTACATAACTGGAAAACAAAACAAGTGCATACATTTTTGACCCTTACACAAAATAGTTTTACATGGTATTAAAATTATACATGACAAGTTTTAGATTTTACATAATTGTATTTATTGACAAACCCCCAATCACACTGTACGTACATTAAGATGCATATAACCAATGTTCTCTAAATGCCAGCCTTTTTCAAGTCCTCTGGAAGGACCCTGCCTCTTTTGCGAGCCTTGTCCTTCTTCTTCTCCACTTTGGCTTTCTTGCGTTTTAAAATGTTCTTTTTTCTCTTGTCTTGTCGATGCTGCATCTTTTCTATCACATTCTCACTGCGCTGGTCCCACTTCTTCTTCCTCTGAGTTTTCCTTTTTTCCTTTCTTTTTAAAGCAACACGCAGCATCTTTTCATCATCTTTAATTTTAATACCTTCTGCTTTGTATAGCAAGTTTGTCCACTTCATCTTATTCTCCATCTCTAGTGCCTTGTCAGCGTCCTTCTCTCTCAGCTGCTCAAGTTTAGCTTTGCGTGCTTCCACACGACTGAGCAGTTGCTTGTAGTTCTTCCCAGTTAGTGGCGTTATTTGGCCCTTTAAACTCTTTTTCTTATTTTGCTTCTTTAGTATTTTATCTTCAAATTCCTCTTCTACTGTTTCCACTTTGTTGAATACAATAGCAGTTTCATTCCTCTTACTAACAGTTGTCGGAATTTCGACCTCCTGTTTAATCTCTGGTTTTGTTTCTACGTCACTTTTTTCAGACAATTTCTTCATTCGAATCTCTTTTCTCTTCCTTTTTTTGCGTTCCCGCTCAAGCTTTCGCTTCGCCCTCTTGGCTTGTACCTCTGGTGATGAAGCATCCTTTGGTGGACCCTTGGAAGCAATTTAAATGAATTAGATAACATTTCTGGTCAGAAGGGCATACAGTGGCAAGTGAAATAAATTATTCTTTTAATTATTTTACAATTTTTATAATGATATGCATTTACTGGAGGAGCCAAAGTGTCAGGAATGAGGACATTATGTGTAAGTACTTGTTTGTTCTCTTAAATGTAGTTGTTCATGAATCAATGTGTCCAGAAATTGGGTAAGGTAAAGGTAATAAATTATGTGGATTTTTCAGAATATAAAAGAATGTGAATCATTGGATTACGACATAATTACTTTATAAGGACTACAGACAAATAAAAAGTCAATTTCTTTAAGTTGAACCTATTAGAATAATATATATATATACAGGCTACCTGTCCCCTGGCCTCTTCAATCTTTTCATGGAGCCTCTTACGCAGCAGATCTACCCCAGAAAATGTAATCTCCACATTATCTGTGAGAAAGAAAATCATACAGAAGAACTTAACACAAAATATCACAAACAGAAATCTCTGATGATTATAAACACGTACCTTTCTTCAGGTTTGTATTCCCCTGTGTGGGCTTAGCTTTGACTTCGTCCCTTGTTTTATCCTCAATCTTTTGAGTTGCAAGACTGTTTGTTGTTTTGTTCTGTTGAGGCTTTAGAGGTTTTTTCCTCAACTTGTTTTTCTTCTTAGTTGGGGCATTATCTTTAGCAGCACCTTTCAAATTTCCTGTAGAAGAAAGATGTCAGCGGGTGAGAGAATGAACTGAAAAGCCTGTGTAGTTTTACATTAGGTTTTGTTTGTCGGTCACAACAACGCATTCAAATTACTTGGCCTTCATACGTCCCTTATAAGAAAAGTAAAATGCTAATCTAAAATTTAATTCAAAGTGCAAACGTAACATTAATAGCTACGATTAACAGTCTTCAGGAACATTTTACCAAAACGTCTCTTCTTTGGCTCCAGTTGTGGTCGCTGAGAAAACACCCGACTGGCAAGATTCTGAATATATAAATCCTTAGAGACAAGATCCATGTTTGCCCAAGTAAAGTATCACAATGCCGTCCCAGATTGTGTTAAAAAAAATCAAGCATTCACGTTAAAAACATTGCGCACACGTGCAGGAAAACCATGCGTGCACCGGAAGTGGTAACACTAAAATCGTTCCCCCGTCTGTTGTGTTATGTATTTGTACCTCAGGCGGTGGTCAGATATGTAACTTTTCTTTCATTTATTTCGCACATTATTTATGGTGTCCAGGGTCGCTATGAGGTCTTTATTCATCTTCTATAATAAGACAGTCACGTCACTAAAACAACGCGTAAGTACTGCGTCCGTTACCAGAAAATTAACACAAACTTTAAAGTTGTTACTTACGGTGGATTGTTATTACGCAGGCTCTTGCGATCTACACCGGAAGATCCCAGGCACTGTCTAGACTTCAAATCATTCAGCACGCAGGAGGTAGCAGTATAATACGCCAATACAAATGTGTGTTTTTGTTTCGTCTCTTAACTGTTTAAACCTGTGCTGATAGGAAAGCTTGTTTACCGACAGTGCAGTTCTGCAGCTGCTGAGGCAGAGAAAGACTCATTTTTTAAATGGTTTCTGCTGCTTATTCCTGCCACAACTTTTGGTCTTGGGACATGGCAGGTAAGAAAACATACGTTTGTTTTTGCAATGACACGCGCTTCTTGGAGTCCAACCATAATAGTTCTAATTTTAATCTGTATAGTAAATATTAATTTGATCATTTGTTTGAAGGTTAAGCGACGTCAGTGGAAATTACAGCTGATTGATGACCTGACCAGACTCACTACAGCAGAGCCTATTCCTTTGCCTACAGAGTGAGTGCTAGTTTAGTCCCATTTATTACATAATTCGTTATTACTTCAATAAAGCAAGTACGATTTGGGCATGCCTCCTGTAAATTAAATTAATTAAGTGTTTTGTTTTTCCGCAGTCCTCATGAGCTGAACAACTTGGAATACAGAAGGGTGAAAGCACGTGGAAGATATGACCACTCAAAAGAATTATACATCATGCCCCGGTCACCAGTTGATCCTGAGAGGGAAGCCCGAGAGGCAGGCAGGATCACATCCAGTGGGGAGATTGGTGCAAATGTAATCACCCCATTCCATTGTACTGACCTTGGGTAAGAAAAATGTATAATGTTTTTGTTGTATGCCAGCTGTATTTTTACTTTGATACTTATTATTTCAGCATCACAATTCTTGTCAATCGTGGGTATGTCCCAAGGCAGAAGGTTAAACCAGAGACAAGGATGAAGGGACAGGTACAACATTATGCTTTAGTCAAAGGTCCTATTGCCTTGCTATACAAACGTTATACCATGTGTATGCAGGTGGAAGGGGATGTAGAGGTGGTTGGAATAGTCAGACTGACAGAGAATCGCAAACCATTTGTCCCAAGTAACGATGTGCAGAAGAACCGATGGCATTACCGTGACCTGGTGGCCATGGCTGAGCTTACTGGTGCTGAGCCCATCTTCATTGATGCAGACTTTGGTAAGTTTACAGTTTTAAGAGGCATTTATTGTGTTTTTTTTAAACTTGTTGGGAAAAAACTGCTCATAGTCATTTAGCCTGACCCATACGCAGAACAGAGCCATTTAGAGCAAAAGAAACTGCCACAAACAGTCGCTGAAGCTTCAACAATAGCTAATTTTAAAATACTTTTGAAAGAAAAAAAAAACAATGCTAATGGAGGCGTTACTTGTATTTCAGAGCAATATAATGGTTATTTGTATATGCATTATGGCATTTCAAATATACAGGAAATTGTATGTATTCGTATTTTTGTATAGGACCCAAGTCAGTCTGACTCAAGTCCCAAGTCAATGGCTAAAGTCCAGGTCACGTACCAGTCCCATGCTTTGAGTTTCAAGTCTTTGTACCAAATGACCAATTATAGCTTGTTTACCTGTCATTTATATGAATGTTGTTAATGGTCCTGTAACACTTAGCTCCTCAGAGCACTGGTCACTTTTCTGCGCTAAGGATTAGTAAATGACACCTGATGCAGTTTGCTGCTAAAGAGTAATGAAACTACTGGCTATGCTACATTCCTTAAAAATGCCTTGGTCACAAAAAGGGAAGTATGGAGGGACATGTACCAGTTTGTTCCCTGTGTTCCATGATTGCTTTCAGTAGATGGTGTTCACCTTTAATGCTGTCAATTGTCTTACAGCTAGTACTATTCCTGGAGGACCAATTGGTGGGCAGACAAGAGTAACTCTTCGAAATGAACATATGCAATACATCATTACATGGTAGGTAGAAACATGCCCCAAATGTGTTGTGCAAGCTTCCTTACAATTTGGTCTTTTTTCTCCAATTCAGGTATGGCCTTTGTGCTGCAACATCTTATATGTGGTATGCAAAATTTGTGAAGAAAATTAAAATATAGTTTCTGTAACAATAGTAAAAGCCAAAGTTAAAACTGTCAACTGGACAAAAAGTTATAGGAGTGAAGACGTTTCGCTGCTCATCCAAGCCGCTTTAGTTCTGGTCATATTGCTGGTGGACACTGCCTTATATCTAGCATATTTCTGTAACAATCTATCAATATTTGTGTGCAATAAAACATGTTACTTCAATTTGACATTCCATTTTTGGAGTTTAGGAGACATGAACCAGGATCTAACTTTAAATCACATCACACATACTGACTAGCACAATACCCAATTACATCATTTATGTTCAATCAGGAACAATGCCCCTTGCCAGTTACTTCATTTGCTCAGGCCAAATATTTGCCACTAGATCTGGTCAGCAATGGTGAGTTACCAGTTTCTCAGGGCAGTCTAAAATGATAAAGATGTCTCTGAATTAACTGAAATGTGCTTTTTTTTTTCCTCAAGCACATCTGGCAAGACTTCCAAGGTACATTAGTGCAGTGGTTCTCAACCTGGGGATTGGAACCCCCATGGCAGTCACCAGATCATATGTGAAAATGAAAAATGTATGCAATAATAAGGTCTGACCCTCTTCAAATGCAGTGGTAAATGTGGATACCCATTTGCTGACCTATCAAATTCATTTAGGCCCAAGTCCTGAAAATAAAGCCATAAGTGTAGTTTATAGTTGTGGATGGTCTGTTACGTTACACAAAATGCTATAAAAGTAGATTTAATTTCACACACGTAGAATTTGGGTAGACATTTTTTATTGAAAATCAGTTTAACCAAGCTTTGTAGCAAGCTCCTTAGCCTTTGCCTTCTCCAGCTTGGCAATACGGGCCGTAGATTTAGGTCCCATAATTCCACCTCCCCAGTGACGACGGATCTGGTGGGAATATGAAGTTAGTTTTTATATTCACAAATTGGCATGCACATTAAAAAAAAAAAAAATTGATCAAATGCAGCTCACCTCCTCGTATCTATCATTGTAGTTCGTCTTGATTGCTTCCACAAGCTTGGCAAGTGAACCCTTGTCTTCACTTTAGGAAATAAAAGTCAGAGCTTAAATAACTTGCCAAACATTTAAACTGAACTATGTGTTGCACATATAAAACCTTTACTTACGGGTTAATCTGTGTGAAGGCAACTGAAGTGCAAGTCTTTCTGTGCACCAGCCTACCCAGTCTAGCCTTGCCCTTGACGATGCAGTAAGGGACTCCCATTTTGCGGCACAGCGCTGGCAGAAAGACGACCAACTGGAAAAATTACATTGCCAAACATTAGAACAGACTACACTTTATAGAGGTACATGCAGTAGAAAGCCCAGTATGGTTTTTGCTCAGGGTTAAAAAGCTCGGTTTGAATCAACACAAACTTTCAGGTGAAGAAATTCAGACATCATTGCAAAAGACCAGGTTTTATCAAATTAAATCAGCATACCTCAATTGGATCCACATCATGGGCAATCACAACAAGCTGGGCCTTCTTGCTCTCAACCAGAGAAGTGACTGTGTTCACACCTATCAAAGAGCAACAACATTTGTTAGCAAATACAAATTTAGGAGCAACAGCAATTACTTTTTTGGGCCTTTTGCTCAGGGTTAAAAAGCTCATAAAGCATCACTGTATGTCAGGTGAAGAAATTCAAGTCATCACTGCGGAAGGTCATCCTAGATAAAATACTCATTGAAAATGCTCTTACCAGCACGGAGTACAGGGGGCCTTTTGGTGGGAGCGTCACCCTTTCCAGCTGCCTTCTGCTCAGCCCGGGCCAGCAGCCTCTGCTTCTTCTCTTGCTTGGTTTCTGGTCTGTACTTGTGAGCCAGTTTAAACAACTGTGTAGCTATACAAGAACACTGAAAGTTAGTCTCTCCAAGCATGGGGTTGCATGAAACTATTACATTTGATCAATGAATATTTACCAGTTTGGCGGTCCAGGGCTTGGGTGAACTGGTTGATTGCAGGAGGGACCTTCAGCCGCTTGTACAGAATGGAGCGTTGCCTCTGGAGGCGAATGTAACGTGGCCATTTGACAAAACGTGTTAAATCACGCTTGGGCTGAATGTCCTGGCCTGTGGAAAAGAAAAATAGCAATCAGTGGAAAATTATAGTAAATAGGTTAGTTTTTAAGAGTTAGTTTTCAAAGTGCATCAGCGATCTTGGTGGAAGAATGTCTACAGTGTAATTAAGATAGCAAATATTCGGTTACATCATCTGCACAAGAAATTATGAATCTCAGTAGTTATGGCTTACTAACCAATGCTGAAGTTCTTGGGCCTTTTCTCAAAAAGAGGGTTCACCACTTTTTTAGCCTCATGTTTTTTGGCCACAGAAGGGGCAGGTGCCACCTTCTTCCCCTTAGCCTTCTTTCCCTTAGGCTGGAACACAAAACAAACATAGCAATGAAGTTATCAGCTACACAACTGACACATTTCAAAGAAAACAGCTGAAAGATATAGCCTATGTGGGGTTATCTATACTACACGGTGTCATACGGTCTATTACAGCTCCAAATTGAGCCTTGCTGCTTAGCATAAAGTCCCGTGTACAGTTAAAGTGCAGCCCGGTCCGATACACAAAACACATTGTTTCACCATACAAAAACAAAGCCATTTCAGATGCGTAGTCTCTTGCTAAACCGTAAAAAAGTCAAAAGAACGGTCTCAGAATTGGTAAGTAGAAGCATATTGACCAAATTTAGCATTAGCTTCGATTCACTCACGGAGGATGCCATTGCCGGTGAAACATAGCTCACTTTTAGTTACGTTTTCTCAACAATATATACGGTTAAAGGAAAAAATATTACCACAAACAAAAAGTACAGACTTCAAATTTCCAAATGTCACGATTTATACATTTATATAAAGACCACAGACTGAGATGAATTCAGATTAAAGTCCCCTGAAAGAAATTTCTATGCACCCACCATGTCGTTTCAGGCAGAAAGGAAGGGCAAGGAATTCTGGGTAGCTTAAGTACCGCGAGACTTGGAGCCTCACTGCAGACTTGAGACCTGAACTGATCCGAGATCAGATGTTGTCGCGCTCACTTCCTACAGTCCCACTGTGGTATCAAAAACTAAAACAGACACGGGATCGGTTTGGTCAATAAATACAGACATTATATTCATTAACTGTTATAAAAATCCATTCGAACTAAGAAAATAGGAGTAAAATCTAACCTATATGTTTCTAATGTAGTAGCTACGAATGTATTTTGTATTTATTTGTTTTTATTCTACACAGCGTCACTTCCGTTATTTTTAACTTTCATTTATTTAACTATATTTTGTCAGTATTTCCTCTCTCATTATTGGATCTACATGTTTTATGTATTTTTTTTTTTATGTATGTATGGTTATAAAGTTTTGCTTCACGCGCTGTACGTTCAGGACGTAACTCTACGTGCTGCTGGGTCGCGTGAAGGAGGGGGGGGTTGTTTAGGAAGACGGGGGGGTAAATCGTCTGTCTCTGAATATCTGTTTTAGGCTCTTCTCCTTCATCATGTGACATTTGCAGCAAGAATGAGGAGTCTTCATCATCCCTGTGACCTAGTGGTTTACTGGTAAATGTATTCATTTATTCATTTATTTTGTATGTTATGTCTCATGTTCTGTAGCTATCTGGTGGTCTTTGAATATTTCTGAGGTCTCAAGGGTGTTTATTTAGTCTGCAATGCGATGACATTTAGTATAGTTGTGATTTCCCTGAATAATAAACGTTGTCAGATAATAAGATGTCCTGTCACTGCACTAACAGAGCTCCTTGCTAACGATAGCCGTGCTAGCCTGTATTGTTTTGGTTATTACAGCACTGTTACTAGCTTGTTCAAAGAGTGCACCTCCATCTGAATAAACGAGTAAACATGGCGGAACAGGACGTTTGTCCTCATCTGGATTGCATTGGAGACGTGACCAAAGATGACCTTCTTCAAAAATCTAAGGTTGTTGCATATTGTTGGAGCATAATCAGATGTGTGAAAGATCATGCATTAACGTCTGTACCTTTTCATTTCAGGGAACTTGCCAGTCATGTGGAGCAGGAGGCCCTAATCTGTGGGCCTGTCTACAGGTATGGGTGGTTTACGCTTCTATTATATTTTTTCGTTTGGTCTCAGTAATTGTTACAAATATTAAATAGCACTTTTTTCCACTTCTTTACTCTGTAGAGTGACTGCTCTTATGTTGGATGTGGCGAATCCTATTCTGATCACAGCACTCTTCATGCTCAAGTAAATATTCCCTAATCTATATATTATTATTATTCATGTGGAATGTCCTTAGTAACACAAACACCAGTTTGGCAAAGATTCTACAGTAGACCTATATCTTGTCTGAATTATTTTGACTCCAGGCAAAGAAACACAACCTCACGGTGAACTTGACAACATTCAGAATTTGGTGTTATGTGTGTGAACGGGAGGTATTTCTGGAGCAGAGACCTGCTTTGGTGCCAGTGGTTCCTCATCACTGTAAAACTTCAGAACAGGTAGAGAAACTCCACTGCCTTGGAGTATTTTATTCTGTGCTAGCTCTCTCTTATACTGTCTGTTTTTGTGTGGTCTAGGATTCAGTACCTCAGCCAGCTGCACATCCGCTGAAAGCTGTGCCAATTGCTGTGGCAGAAGAAGAAGGTTCAGAATCAGAGGAGGATGAGCTTAAACCCAGAGGTAAATGTAACTGTCTCGTTGCTTCCCTGAGTATTGGGTGTGTCTGTCAGGGGGGCTTTGTGCACATATCTAGCGCCTCTGCAGTAGGGGTATTAATTCAGACTGATTCGTAGTTAGACGCCTCATTAGATAAGTGACAGTCTGATACCTTACCTATGGATCTGAGTAGAGATGCCCTCAAGAAGAGTCCTGCGGGCTATAATATAACTCACTGCAATCAATAATCCTCCTTATCTCTCAAGGTTACCCTTCAGAAGTTTGAGGGAGTCAGCCTTAGCTTACTTAAATATAAGCAAAATATTCAAGCTGGCTCCTATTTACAGGTCTTACAGGAATGAAAAACATTGGAAACACTTGTTATATGAATGCAGCCCTCCAAGCTCTGTCAAATTGGTAATCTTTTCTTCTAGTACGTCATAATTTTCACTGGGTTTATGTTTAGAGCTTGTTTCTAATATACCTTTTCTCACTGTTTCTTATTTAGTCCACCCCTCACACAGTTTTTCTTGGACTGCAGTGGTTTAGTGCGCACAGACAAGAAGCCAGCTCTATGCAAGAGCTACCAAAAACTAATCTCAGACCTTTGGCATAAAAAACGGTAAGGAATCATTTTAAAGCAGTGGTTAGATGCTATAAATAGTAAATAATACACATGGTTCCTTCTATACACAATTTTCCAGGCCCAGTTATGTCGTCCCTACAAGTCTTTCTCATGGAATCAAATTAGTAAATCCCATGTTTCGTGGCTATGCTCAGCAGGTATGTTCAAGTGCATTATTAAGCAGGCTTTTACATCAATAGTCTTTGTCAGCCAAATATGTTCTGTAGGATACTCAAGAGTTTCTGCGCTGCCTCATGGACCAGCTGCATGAGGAGCTGAAGGAGCCACTAACAGAATGCACTCTGAGTGGAGACGGCTTTGATGTTGATGACAGACGAGATGGAGACCGCTCCCCATCAGAGGATGAGTTCCTGTCATGTGATTCTGGCTCAAGCAGTGACCGGGGTGAAGCTGGAGCCACTGGAGATGGAGAACTGCTCTTACATGATGAGTGTGATGGTGTAAGATCACCTACAAGGCCAAATGAATCCAGTCCAACTGGTGTAATCTCTGAGAAGGAGAAGTTAAAAGAAAGGAGAGTGTCGGGGTCGCCACTTCGTGGAGGCTCCCAGGAAATGGATGAAGATGCAGATGTTGATACGGCAGCTGAAGAGGACACTCCTGAGAGATTGGAGACTGAAGAGGTGCTTGCAACCCCAATCACAGAGGTCCAAACTCTAGAAAACAACCAAATATCAAATACCGCACAGGGGCAGAGCCAGAGTAGCAACACCTCTGGTATTTAATATTTTTTAACGGAATGTTATTTAAAATGTTTTCTGTCACATGTTATGTATCATGTGTCTTCTTGTATCTCAGAGCCAGACAATGAAGCCAGAATGACACAGCCACAGTCCATCCCCTGCACCCCTGTGCGCACCCTTCAGGAGCTGCACCCTAAACTGTCCTGTAGTCCCCCTCGTTCTAGTCCCCTTCGCTCTGCAGGACCTTCATATTCATTCAAAAAAGGTACTGAAACTATTGTCTGCTTTCTTTTGGCTTGAATCTGGCTTCAATTCCTTACTGTCTCTAACTCAGTTCCATAATGTCATGGTGTGGTTTTCAGCCCCACTGCTGCTTAGTTCCAGGAAAAAGAAACAGTCCCACTATCGTAGTGTGATTTCCGACATTTTTGATGGCTCCATCCTAAGTCTGGTCCAGTGTCTAACTTGCGACAGGGTAGGTCTTTTTAAGATAAACTTTGGACGTTGTTACACATGTAACATTTCTATTCAAATCTATGGCCAGTCATACTACTGCATACATTTGTACTGTGCATGTGACACAGATGATGACACAGATGAATATTGTTTTATCAGCTCTCTTCAACAGTCGAAACCTTCCAGGACCTCTCTCTTCCAATTCCCAGCAAAGAGGACTTGGCAAAGCTCCACTCTTCCATTCATCAGAATCTGCCAGTGAAAACTGGTGTGTGTCCTGAAACATACGGGTCACAGGGCTGGATAACCTATATAATGGACTCCATACGCAGGTCAGTTGTTGTGTTTTGTAAAGCTGTAGTATGTGCAGCCGTATGTGCACTCTGGTAATAGTTTGTTTGTCCTTTTCAACGGACAGATTTGTAGTGTCATGCATTCCTAGTTGGTTTTGGGGGCCTATGGTAACTCTTGAGGATTGCCTTGCTGCCTTTTTTGCTGCAGATGAGCTGAAAGGTAAACACATTTAATTTATTACATAATTGTAGTTGCTTGCATAAATAAACACATTTCATTTTTGGTTTCTTCAGGAGACAACATGTACAGCTGTGAAAGATGTAAAAAGTAGGAACTGACTAAATATATGAGTTAACATATCCATTTTACAATATTATATTATATATTGGTGAGACGTTTTATTTGTCTCCAGGTTGCGAAATGGTGTTAAGTACTGCAAAGTGCTAAAGCTTCCAGAGGTATATAATCTTCATTATTTCTTAAACTTAACTGCACTGATTTATAAAAAAAAAACAAATACTGCAGGTTTTGTTTTGCTGTGTTTTCAAAGATTTTATGCATTCATCTGAAACGCTTCCGACATGAAGTCATGTATTCATTTAAGATCAGCAATCATGTATCATTTCCACTGGAAGGGCTCGACATGCGTCCGTTTTTGGCCAAAGATAGTCCGTCTCAAGTCAGCACTTACGATCTGCTCTCTGTTATCTGTCACCATGGCACTGCCGGAAGTATGAACAATCTTATTCCATTTAAATACATTGTATTAGGAGAACATAAAAGTTCAACATCTTGCATTTCTTTGGTTGTTTCAGGTGGACATTACATAGCCTACTGCCAGAATGTGATCAATGGCCAGTGGTATGAGTTTGATGATCAGTATGTCACTGAGGTCCATGAGACTGTGGTGCAAAACGCAGAGGCCTATGTCTTGTTTTATAGGTAAATATACAGCATATTGTTTATACAAGAAAACTATACATTACTCTTTAATGTGAATTTGTTTTGCAGGAAAAGTAGTGAGGAGTCAGTTAGAGAACGTCAGAAGGTGGTGGCTCTGGCCAATTTGAAGGAGCCAAGTCTGCTGCAGTTCTACATCTCCAGAGAGTGGCTCAACAAGTTCAACACTTTTGCTGAACCTGGCCCAATCAGCAACCACACTTTCCTTTGCCACCATGGAGGTATATACATTCTTTTGTTCACAAAAATACACACTCAAAAATATTTTAACTGAAGTCTTGGTAAATATTTAAACGTTCGGAATCATTTATCCGTTGAGTTTAGAAACTTTCAGCATGCCTACGTCATAACTTTGTACATGAACAAAACCAGATTTTTTCATCATTATAGGAATTCCTCCTCATAAATACAACTATATTGATGACTTGGTGGTTATAGTCCCGCAGAATGTCTGGGAATATCTCTATAACAGGTAGTCATACATAAATACTTACACATGTCATAAGCATTTTGTTCAAACAAATCTCAGTTAGCCAGTTTGATGTTCTTCTCGTGTTCTTGAAGGTGCATTTGTTAAATATGTTCTGTCCCATTGTTTTTCTAATCTATTTTTGTAGTTTTGGTGGGGGTCCTGCTGTGAACCACTTGTATATGTGTGCCATTTGCCAAGTGGAGATAGAGGCCCTGGTGAAGCGCAGGAAAACTGAAATAGACACTTTCATTAAGGTAAAGATATTTAAGCTGTATTAGAAAATAGTGTATTTTGTCCTTGTTAGATACTTGGTCACTTGCCCAGTGATAGATGGGCCTGTGCCAGTCACCAACCAAAATAATAAAATAAAGTGAATGCAATTTATAAAGCAACTGCATCCAGTATAAACATGTTTGAATCACTTTTACTCTTGGCTAGTGCACAATGGGGAGAGCTCGAGCCTGCTATGCTTTTAGTGTGATAGACCAGAGTTTGATATTGTGATTACATGCACTTGCTCTGCCCTTGGTCTGACAAAGCATTTTTCTTGTTTGCAGCTGAACAAAGAGTTTCAAGCTGAGGAGGCTCCGACTGTGATCTTGTGCATCAGTATGCAGTGGTTCAGAGAGTGGGAGAGCTTTGTGAAAGGCAAAGACAATGGTATGTCTATACATTCAATACATACACTACTGCACCGAAGCTTTACTCAGTTTATCAGTTTAGGTGTGCATCTACATCACTTCTTATTAGGATGTTCTGTATGGTTCTGAAATTTGGACAAGCATTAAGATGATCAAATTATCAAATTACTAGTTTTGTTTTGTGTATTACCTAGTATGCCAAGATTCACATTAAACTTTCTACTATCTGAAAATCAAAATTAGAAGTGTTTGTTTATACATCGATGTTTCTGCATTTTTTTGTTAATGCATATTTATTGTAATGTTCAACACACACACACACACACACACACACATATATATTTAACAAAGGGAAAGACTGCGAGTCAATAAGCGGGAAAATATGCGTCAAATTTATTTATATCTGTGGCGATTTCAACAGTCGTATTGGAGATATAGAGGACTCTATACATAGACAATGTTCCATCTCGAGTGGCATTAGATTTTGTTTGTAACAGTCATGGTGATTCATTTCTTGATTTCCTGAGAGACTCAAAGTGTTGTGTTTTGAACGGCAGGCTTAATGTGAACGATGATAATTTTACTTCTGTTTCAGTTCCAGGAAGAGCTGTAGTGGATTATACAGTGACACTGCATGACAGCTTGGAGTCTTAGTTTTAAAGTATTGCCACAGATCTCCTGGACCAAAATGCAGCAGCATGTCTTCCCCTTATTGGAGATAGATGTCATTTACCTGACTATTCCTTATTGCTGTTGACTTTTCAAGTGGGCACTCAAATAACACAAGAAAATAAGCCTATTAGTTTGCCCAAAAGGAGACTAGGACTATACAGGACTTGAAGGACAATTACAAGCAGAAATTGTTCCTTTTTGACAAACACTTAAGAATTTATAAAAGAACATTTTTTTAAAGGCCAAGCACTAAAAGTAGATCATTTACCAACAAGCAACCCACAACAATTTTGGAAAATGATAAATCAATTGGGGCCTCAAAAAGTTAAGAAAATTCCAAAGGAAGTTATTTTAAAAGTCGAGCTAAGCAAAGAAAACGTGATTAAAAGATGAGAACATGATTTCTCAAATCTTTATGCTGGGGGGTTGTCTTCCTTCGATTTTTATTCTATTTTGGAGAGATTTCAGTTAAAATGAAAGGGGATCTAGAGTCAATTATGACGCAAGAAACTTATCAGTCAAATATGCTCCTAAACTCTAATAATAAGGCAATACTAAGGAAGGCCATGGGAGTAGAAGAAATTTCAAATCAAGTGTTAAAGTGTCCGGATCTTTTAAAAATTCTTTTCTGTTTATTTAATCTTTGTTTTGAATATGGTATTGTCCCCTCAACATGGTACAAATCCATAATCATATCCATTCCTAAGTTGGCAAAGGATGACTCCAGAGCGCCGCTTAATTATAGGGGAATCAGCCTGTTAAGTACAGTTTATAAAATCTATTTGATTATCCTAAATACCAGATTGACACAGTTTCTTGAAAACACAGAATTGTTGGTGGATGAACAAAATGGATTTAGAAAACACAGAGCTTGTATTGATCATAGTTACACAGTTTCAACTTTAGTGAGAACTTGACTGGCTGAAAATAAGCCCACTTTTGTTTCTTTTGTTGATTTTAAGAAAGCATTCGATTGGCTCAATAGGGATTTGTTGTGTTTGAAACTTCTTCAGGCCAGGGTTGATGGGAGATTTGATGGGAGCATTAAAATCCCTGTATCCAGACTGTATGGGGCGTGTTCAAGTGAATGATCTACAGACTGAGTTTTTACCTATACCTATTGGTGTAAAACAAGGGGATGTTTTGTCCCCGAGCCTGTTCTCGCTCTTCATAAATTACTTGGCTCTTGAAATCAAACAGCTGGACATTGGTATATGGACACATGGACAGTGTTGTTGTGGGCATTTTGCTCTATGCTGATGATGTTACACTCCTGGCTGAAACAGAAGAGGACCTACAGTCAATGTTAAACGTGTTACAACAGTGGCCCTGTAGGTGGAGACTTGTCATAAATCAAGCTAAAACCCAATTAATGCACTTCAGAAAAAAGTAAACTCCACAAAGCAGAAAGGTCCTTACATTTGGAAATGTAAATCTTGAATATGTCTCTCAGTACAAATATCTGGGGTTCACATTTGATGGAATTATGATTTTTGACATTTGGGGTAAAAATCCTTGCTGCTTCAGCCGAGCTCTAGGTTCTGTGTTTAACAAGGTGAAAATGTGTAAAGATCTTGGTTATGAAACATATTCTAAGTTGTATGAGGCCTGTGTATCTCCTGTTCTAAACTATCTAAACTGGTGTCCAATTATTAAGAGCAGTGTCAGAGTGTTTTATGTCAGAGCAAATTTGAGCAGGAATCAAAGGTCGTTAATTGCACAGCTGCGCACAGGATTTCTTCCCCTGGCCTTAGAAACTGGGAGGTTTTCTCAAGTCCCTGAAAAAGAAAGACTCTGTGGTTTGTGTGGGTTGGGAGAAGTGGAAAGTGAAGCTCATTTTTTGTTGTATTGTCCATTTTATGATGAATTTAGAAATCTTTTATTTGTTGAAATGTTCACCCAATGCTCTGAAATATTCTGGTGTAATGACGAAAACAAGATGCAATGGTTGTTTGATTCTAATGTTTATAAATTGACATAATTTCTCTGTAAAGCCGGGAAGAAGCGGCAAATGAGTTTGTTTAAACACGTCACGTCAAACACGTCTGGCAACTGGCCTATTGTATTTTATTGTATTTTGTTAATGGTGTCTTATAAGCCCATTAAAGGGCTCGGCATATTTATATGCAACGACAAAATCATTTTGTCCAGTTGACAGATTTTATTTTTCATTTGCTATGGATCAGACCGGGACGACTGAGGGATTACACAGACACAGTAATAAAATAAATGCATTCATTCACTCATATACGCGCGCACACACACACACACACACACAGACACACACACACAGATATATTCACAATATACTGCTGTGAATGTACGTGTGTTTAACAGAATAACTGTTCTATGCTTAGAGCCACCAGGTCCCATTGACAACAGTAAAATTGGCATCATGAAGGGAGGACACATACAGCTCAAACAAGGTATACTCTGAAGATCTGATGGTTGGATTTGAACATTTTAACAAACCTGATCACCGTTCTTCATTCTGTTTCCTCAGGGGCAGATTATGGTCAGATATCAGAGGAGACATGGCAGTATTTGTTGGGCATTTACGGAGGAGGTCCTGAGATTGCTGTCAGACAGACAGTGGTCCCGACAACTGACGCAGAGAGTCTGCACGGAGAGAGGAAGATAGAAGCAGAGACAAGAGCACTCTGAGATAAAGTGAGGTCTGCTTTTTGTTGTTCCTGACTTGCATAACAATAATAAATTCACTCAATGATTTTCCAAGTAATTTGGATTTTACAGAAAGATCTTTGTTGTTTAAATGATGTCATGCATGATTTCTTCACTGATCTTAGGTTGCTTGACTTGCGTTCCTCCCCTGTCCTGACAAGAAGCTGAGGAATTTGCACCTTCCTGAAGCAGTTGTGTTTTGAGCACTTTGTAAAAGTAGCAACGCATTGTAGAAAATTATTTTAATATGAGTCACATTATTTATTCGACAACACACATTTGCACAGTTGTCACTTACTAAAGTTGTCTTAGAATGGCTGTTTAGACTAGCAGTACATTAGGCTGCTGAAAACATTAGCCTTAGCATTATTAATTAGATATGATCTGTGGAGTAATACTGAATTTAACACAGCTGTGCACCTCAAAATCAAAGTGCATATGGCAGGTTAGTCCACTCATTATATTTCAGATTTTACTAAAAGTCTTGTCTAGTGTTTCTTTTTTTTCTTTTCTTTTGGGTGAAGTTTATACTTTTACTTTTGGTTTAACTGTTACTAAAATGCATAATAGTTTTGTTAAACTGCCACAAAACTGTTTCTTGTGCGTAAATTGTTCCTGCATTTTGGAAGGAATGTTGGTGACATAGGTAGAAGTAATTCCACAAACTACCACAAAACTATGAAAAATATTTACCACAAGTACTATCCCCCCAAACCAAGTAATAATTAGAAAAGCATGAAAACCTGTCATATGCACTTTAAAGCATTTCCAAACCCTCAGGAATGTTTTAGTTAGTAAGGGTTAGCTTAAGAAATTATGTTGTTTTGAAAATACATGTTTGTTTTCATACTAGGTTAAATATGCATGCCACTCCTTTGTTGAGAAGAAAGCATTTTAATATTGAAATTCTTGCTCTGTGGGTGCATAAACTAAGCAAAGTTAGTTCCTGAGACATTTATGTATTGTATATATTGTATGTTTACAAACCCACCTGGGGGAGGTGGGTAAGGCTTATGTATCTGGTGCTATATTGGTTTAGTGCTTGTGGGTGAAGGAGTATCAATGTAACTGACGTTTAAGAATTCTTAGACTTTAATGATTAAGTAAAATTTTCAATTGCTATTGGTTTTATAGTAACACAAAAAAAAAATGTTTTTTGGTATTTTACCAAAACTGAAAACAAGCATTTTATTTTATGTATTAATGAATTGGATTTACATAGCGTCTTTCATGACACCCAAAGCGCTTTATAGTGCATTATTTATTCACTCCATACTCTGTGGTGTTAAGCTACTATTATAGCCACAGCTGCCCTGGGACAGCCTTACGGAAGCGAGGCTGCCAATCTGCGCCATCGGTCCCTCCGACCACCACCAATGCACTCACGCTACTTTCATACTAGGCAATGTGGGTGAAGTATCTTGCCTAAGGACACAGCAACAATTATTGCCGCTGGCGCCCCACTGTGGCACGTGGTATTTCCAGCGGTCTCTCATCCAGGTACTAACCAGGCCCAGCACGGCTTCGCTTCTGAGATCTGACGAGATCAGGCTTTGATAAACCAGTATGGCCATAAAGTCATAGTCAAATTCAGATCTGTGCATAGACATTGTTGCTCCCAGTCCATCTACCAATTCAGTCTTTGTAAATATGTCACATCTAAGCCTTGCAAAGCATTTTATTGCTTATCTGGGCACGCAATTAAACCATGTTACATTTAAGTAGGTTTTTACACAGTGCCTTCACTGTATCGCTTCAATAGCCAGAAAAGCTTCTTCATGTCTTAACTGTCCTTTCACTCACCTCTTAGTTTGTGGGGTTTGAGTTGATTTCAAATCTATTAATTTGTTTTAATGTAATTATTTAGTTATAATTTAAACTTGAGTAAATTCCGAAGCACCGTATATAACAGTATTTTGTAAATTTGTGAAAAAAATCACCGTACCTGTCGATGGATCTTTGTCATTGCCTTTTATTGTAATTATGTCACAGCTTAATATGAGAATGAGAAAAGAAAGAGAACTTAACGCTTCAGATATTCTCTTATGTTCCGAAAAATGACCCAGAACGACTGTTGTCTGTATGACTGTGACCAAAATATTGTTTTACCACTTCTCATAATGATCAATGGAATGACCTTGTTCTGACATATGTGAATATACAGAATACTAATACCCAAACTGTGGTGGTTGCTTTGAGTTGCTTCTGTGGGGGTAAGTGCAATAAAAAGAGAAAGTCATGTATCTTTTATGTGAAGAAAATGTGCAATGCAGCAGTGTAAGACTGTGTAGTGGTAATGTTGCAACACTTTGAGCTATAGTATGTGTTTGCTTGTGTTACAGTGAGTACTGTAGCTGTGTGTGTGAGGTTTTCATTTCACAGGTGGGCCCTACATTTTCAGTGGGCTCTGGTCTTGTACAATAATAGATGTTTGGATTACACAAGATTTAAGCAGATTAAAGTCTGTATAACTGTAATTATACATGACATATTGATGAATAAAATTGCCTTGTATGAAATTACTTGTTCATTTACCTTATTTCTTTAATGGACCTTATATGTTTGCTAATGATGGGTCCTCACATTCACAACTTTGTACTTGGACAGTTAGAAACACTACACGCTATATGTTTTTATTTAGTCCTAACTCATACAATTTCTCTTTTATCAGGAACAGTCTATTTCTGTCTCACTAACACTGTACCTGAGACTGTAAATGATCGTCTTGGGTGTGCAGTTGTGATGTCATCTGAAGCCCCTTATTTATGCTGAACTGTCTCCATCCCAGACAGAGGCGGACTGAGGGGGAAGCTATAACCCTCCACAGCCGAGGAACAGAAACACTGCATCAGTATCTTTTCAGGTAAGAGAGCTCTTAGTACATTTTACTGCAGCAGCCGTTTGAAAGCAGTTTGTAGCTTAGCATGTGAGTGTGAATGTACACAAGAAGCACAGCCTCACTCGCACAGCCTGCCTAATACTGACGCTTCTCCAAACCCCCAGATGTGTGCAACAGAACGTATGGATGGTGTGTTTACCTCTAGGATATGTTGCCTTGACGTATAATCTTTTGCTTTGGTGAACAGCCAAGATATTATCACTGCTTTAGATGGGTGTGGCATCAAACTGTTCAAATTAATCTGGTAAATTATATGTCTGTCATTAATTATATGATGTTGTAACACCACCACAAAGATGGGTAGTTACTCAGTATGTACTGTATATGTGTTATTAAACACTGACATTTCTCCTAATTGATGCATCATCTTTGGGATGTCCAGTTAGACTTTCTCCTTTTCTTTTTTATAGATCTTCAGAGTCTACGACTGGTGTGTGTCAAGCACAGTACAAATCTACTCCTGTGCATTTGCAGAATCATGGTACTGAGTAGGCTAAATATTTACAAGTGGTGTCTGGCAGCAGCAGCTGTTTGACATGAAGAACACATTGGGACAGACATCTCCAGGCCATGACCTTTTAACTGTTGTTAACCTTCCATGTAGGAGATTACAGATCAGTCTCTTTTTCACAGAAATGTTTCTTTATTTTCTTTTAAGCAGAAATGGGTAGTACTCAAAATACTTGAGTGACTTTTTCATCAAATTGTATTTCTCAGAGTAGTTTTCAGACTCTATACTTGTCCTACTTGAGTAATATATTTTACTTGAGTAGGCTATAAATTGTTCTTCCTGCACCACACCTTCAGATGATTCAGTTTTTTTCAGTATTTGTGGTCTATCTTTCGAAAATAGGCTACCAAAGTTTGTGTCTTATTTAATGTTTTGTCATTCAGTTACATGAACTTCAAATTCTGTATGATTCTGTCTGATATGTACAGATAGTCTTATAAGTCTTATTGGAGTAGTAGTTTTCCCAAATCCTTTTTACTCTTACTTGAGTAATGTCTTGGACCACTACTTTGTTCTTCTACTTGTGTAATATTATTTTGAAGTAATGTTACTTTTACTTGAATACACTTTTTACTACTTTGGAAAATTGTCATTAGAAAGTTATAATTTGAGTAGCGTGGAAAATTTGGGGCATTCATAATACTCACATTCAGTTACATAGTCTATTTTTAAATGTAATAAATACACAATTACACGCATATTGTTTGTTTCAAAGTAGATTATATTGTTTTGGGTTTTTTTCCAACTCCTAGACCTACTTTGTTGGGTGAAAATCGAGTGCGCCATTGCTCACATATGTTTTAGTCCTATTTTGGATGCTTGTACTTTAACATACGACCTGCGGCCATTGAAAAGCTGATTTATGGCTTGCCTCATGCCATAAATTACCCAACATCCTTTCCTGGGAAATCCTCGCCGTGATGGGCTGTGCGATGTGCTGCCAGCTGCTGGACATGTGGACTTTTAGACGCGGCAGAGCGGGAAGCGCGGGTCTGGAGCTGGGTTCGTATCCTCAGGTTGGAGGTGGAGGTTACCACAGAGTGACCGGTCTGCACTACACCTCCTCCTTCTCTGATGCAGAGGACTGTTGTGATGACTGCAGCTCAGACTCCGGCTCTCCCCCCGAACTGACCCGGAACAGATGACTGACCCCTGTCAGTCAATGTGGGCTTGACACGGTGTCACAATAAATATGTAATATGTCTTACTGTGTACATATGCTGGATTTCCCAGTGTATCAAAAAAGTATCCACATCCTTCTTGACTAATGTGGTATGAAACGTATTTGGGAATTTTGCAACAGATGACATGTTAAGCAATAACTTGATTTGCACTGAAAACCTTGCTTGTTTTGAAGCCCATATTGTGCCAGTATTCAGACGCTGTTTTACCAGTAGGTCCTGTGTTGTAGATCATAAGCATCACTACATAAAAAAAATTAAATAATAAAAAAAACGTGTTTTTTTTAACTAATACATTTAATAAGAAGTTGTAGTAGTAATAGTAAGGTGTATAACTACTCTGCGTGAAAATAAATAGCCTGTTGTGTATGACATCTACATTAACCTTATAAAAATGTTCTTTCTTTTTATTCAACAGTTTTTCAGACTAAGTGTGAACGTCACAGAAGACAACATAAAAGATAATAACCAGTTAAAGTCAAGTAATTGTTGGCAACCAAAATATATAAATACAAGTTATTAAAAAACGATTTTAGTGGGGAGTCCGGATTACACACCTTTTCCCATTTGTACATAAATTGGAAAGTTGAAAAACAGTGATTTATAAATCAAACTCCTTCAACATAGCTGTGAGTGGGCGGAGGCTTTGGACTACAAAAATCTTCTCCTCGGGCGCCCTCTCCTCAGCGCTCCGCACGCATCACCCTAAAAGCATCTTTACCCATTACGCACGAACCTTGAGTCAGAATGGAGACGCTGTTAAACAACGAAGTTTTCTCCTGTTTTGTTTTTTACGCGGTGCTGCTCGTGCTAAAAATGTACATTATTTCGATTTTAGTGGGACAACTTAGGCTGCGCAAAAAGGTGAGCACATCCTTCTATAAAACACTCGAAAAGTCTGGTTGAAAGTGCATAATTTGTGAACACGTAGGCGACTAAACTTTCTCCTACAGGCTTTTGCTAACCCCGAAGACGCACACAGACATGGAGGTGTACAGTTTGCCAGACTCGACCCAGACGTGGAGAGGGCTCGGAGGTGAGTGACCGCACATGGTCTCATAACTACACTGTGCCAAACGCTTCGATAACTTAGTTTTATTTTGCTTAAATTCCACTTTAGTGCTCTGTCTCACACCTTAAGCGCACGAGATTGTTGTCAGAACTTGCCAAATAGGCTATAGGCCAGTCATGCGTAACGAGAGTGTGGAGCTTTTTTTTAATCTAGGCTTTACCTGTGTGATAATGTTCCACGTGGACTTTTGCTATTTCTGGAACTGGAGTCGATTGTATTATTATGTCATGCTAAACTATAAGTAGGTCTACATAGTCTATTTGTGTACAGACTAGTTTATAGGCTGTATACAACCTTAACCTTAACCTTTATTCTTTCCCAGAGCCCATTTGAATGACGTGGAGAACATCCTCCCCTTTCTGTTCATTGGGGCAGTGTATTCCCTAACTGGACCTTCAGTGTTTGCGGCCCGCATTCACTTCCTGGTCTTCTTCTTGGCCCGTTTGGTACACAGCATAGCCTATCTCTTTGCCCTAAAGGCCCCGACCCGCTCTGTTGCCTACAGCATTGGACAGATCTCTTGTGTTTTAATGGCTGTACAGATCCTGATGATGGTGGCCTCGTATGCGTGAGTCAAACTGCACTGCTGGTGATTTCCAATGGACACAGTCTGTTTGGTCTGAGTTTTTTTTTTAAAGAGACAAACTGGTGTTAAGTGCAATATAAAGCGGAATAACAGCACAGCATGGTTCGAAACCTTACTTCAGATCTGATCAATTTGAAGTCATGGTTCTAGATTTTAAGAAAGTTCATTCAATTATTTATCACCGCATTATGAAGGCCCGTTGTAGACATTTTGTTTTGTTGTCATAACACTTCTCTGCGTTGCCTGGTGTTTACAGCCAACAGACCACCATTCTTAACAACATTTTATAGGTTTCGTTCTAAATGGACTCATGATGAAGCTGAGTGTCCTTAGTTGTTGCCTCATGAAAAATGTTGTTGCAGCTGTTACTATTTTTATACCATTTGTCTAAGAACAAAGTGTAGTAATGAGTAATGAACAGTGGTTGTATTGTGCACATGTAACAATGCATTTGTGATAAAGCTTTTATATGTTGAAATAATAATTTATTGCAAATAAAGTATTGTTTTTTTCTAAGAAGTATTTTTATTGTTCCACTGTATTGGACATTTTGTTCCACTGTGATTCAGACTGTGTTAGTGAGATGCCAATGTTAGTGAGATGATCCAGAAGTCCAGGGCTCAGCTCCAGCATTCCTCCACATATTATGTAAGACCACGGGAGCTTGTATGTTCACAGTCAAATCCTGAGAGGCCCACCATCGGGAAATCGTTGGAATACTAAGCAATGGTTTGTGGCCAGTTTGTCAGTCACTGTTCCGTTGGGGAGTTGTCATGCAACAAATAGGTGTTTATATTCAGCTTTTCCAATCCCATTCCTACAACAATGGCTTTTCCAACGGTGGGGAGTTGCAGTTACTATGTTTTTCTTTTTATTTAGGAAAATGAGTGGGAGTACCTGAAAAGACTACACCTAAGCTTTGAATGGACAGGCATAGCTAGTAAACACGATATGGGTGAACCCCAAAGCTATAATGACATACCAGGGACAATGGTGCGTGCATATTTGAAGAGTGAGTCAGCTGTATAGTTTTAACGTGCCTATAGCTCCAGGCCACAGGAACAGTTTGGTACCTCCCCCACTTTCCTCATCTGGACAGTCACTCATAAACATATTGACAGCTGCTAAGACTTAATCAGGACTGCCGCAAAGGACATTCTTCTCTTTCAAACATAGCCTGTTTGTCTCAAAGATCTTCTGTTAAGGGTCCAGGGCGTATATGTTCTCAATTATCGTATTGTACTCTTCTACTGAGAATTTGTTCCCATCTGAAAATGGTTAATCGGGCTATTATTTTCAGATGACCTCATATATTTACGCTGCCATAATACTGACTTTTCTTGATTTGAACATATCCTGAACGATGATGCGATTGCCAAAGAATTGAGAAATGTCTTTTTTTCCACATGCACTTTGATCCAAAGAGGAAATTGCTTAAACAAGGAACATTACTTTAGAAATGCCAACTCACCACTTTCACTCAGGCTATTGGTTCTCAAGATGACCTCATTTTCACACACTCGATGTGTAAAAAGAGATCATCATCAAACCATTGTAATACTTGTAATAGATGGCATCACTTTAAATTTAAATGTGGGCACTTCCCAGAAAAGAAAAAAAAATCCTCAAATCTTTCAAAAGAAACCCCCAACTGACGTGACCTGATGTGATCTACGTGTCAGGACAAGTGATCCGGACACACACGCACACTTACACACGCACATAAGAAGTTCTCATTCATTCATGACACCTTTGTGTTTCTTACTCGCTGTGTTTCATACTCAACGATATTATGAATGAAACACAGTGTTGTCTGTTATTAGATTATTAAGATCCTTGAGATAAGCTGACATCATGAATAACACAATCATGATCTGTTCAAATTCCATAAATATTTATTACATATCAATAAACAGAACTGACTATTTCACAGCAGTGGTCTACAGCACTTTGTAAAGTAATTGCTCAAATCATAATCATCATATTAATAATACTATAGATTCAGTTTAATTTGAGGCCACATTTGATACATAAACATTTACAAGTAGAACTTGGCATTAAAAACGATGGCAATACAATATTTTAAGACACTTGGTGTTTTTTTTGTTTTGTTTTGTTTTTTTGTTTTTGTAATTTTTCTTTCTTTTTAATATCACAGAGGGATCAGCAACAATCCAAACAGCAAATATGGACCAGAATACAAAATAAAAAGACAAAGGTAATTGTAAAAAGGGGAGGTAGAAATAAGGAGCATTTTACAAAAATACATGTGTCGTATTACATATGAGAGACAAGAAACAGTGGTAGCGTAACTAAGGATGTCGAAATGAATAAACCATTGTGGTTGTAGGGACAGATCAAAGGTCCCCACACGGGGGCGCACTTACACTAGTCCTTATGCATTTAGGCCTTCCTGGTAAATATAACGTGAATTTACTATGATACATTTTGTATAACGGTGTAAAGCTGTTAGGTCTGTCTCAGATGTTGCGTGTTTGCTCACTTACTGTTAAACAGTTCATTATTAACCTTAATTATTCACACTGAGCCTCTGACTCTATGACTCTGCCATCAACCCGAGAGCTGATGACCCTTTACACTGGACTATGTCTTATGTCCAACCACACCAGACATGATGGCAAGTGTGGTTTTATGATCAGTCTGCTATGGGCCTGCATATACATGGAATATTGAGAGGCTGCTGGGATTTCATCACATTATTACATCTGACGTAGGTTCTGTTGTGTCTTTGATCTTTTCATGGCATCAAAATGGGACTGCCTTTAAGGATGTTAAGGTTTAAGATGTTCAAAATTGTTTTCTCCCTCAAAGTTT
>KN485928.1:40521-65626 GCA_000787095.1 Periophthalmodon schlosseri
TGGATTTTGTGTTATATCGTTCCATGTAGGTCATTCATTTCTCATAGGGGGAACACTGTCACCTGTGTAGATTCTGTTTCCTAAACATGTCAGTTTTGTAGACGCCTCCAGCATTCACTGTTGCTTATTATTATTGCACTTGGTTAAAGTGAAGGTGTTCAGTTTGCATATAGTTATTTAATATGTGGGCCAACTAATGTTGTCTACAGTCATAGCCGCTACAGCCAGACAGGTGGATGGGGGAAGACTGCCTCCACCTCTGTCTGCATGTATACTCTGATAAAGAAAATCTTAATAGTGAACAAGAACACATGTGTGAATCATTTTCATATAATAAAATGTGATACTATATCTATACATATGCATTACAAGTGTGACAAACATACCCATCATTGTGTACAAACATATCCATATAGAACAGCTCAAATTATCACAAAATGCAAGTTATTGTGGGCTGTACCAGAGGAGTACTGTTATTGTGAGTTTAGTCATTTTGTGTGGTGATAAAGTATCTGGTTTAGGTTTTTAACGTTTTAACAAGGCAGTCGACGAGGTCTGATTAAACCACATAACTCTGCTTTTTTGCAAAGCAACATAGACACCCAACACACCTGAGGGTTGACTCTAACACACAACCAATTGCATTCATTTGGTCAGACAAAAAAACAAAATGGGCCAAATACCACAACACAAATAAAAGACAAACAAAATTACAAACAAAAGTAAAGCGACAAATAAACCATAGTGACAGTATAAGGGCAGGTGGACAGAAGTGCACACTGGGATTGTCTTCACTTTAGGTCCAGGACGTCCTCCTCAAAAGGCGTTGTGAGGCCAAACGCACTGGCCAAGGAGGGGCTGTCCTCCTGCAGCACTGCCCTCTCTGCCTCTGCATCGGAGCTGGAGGATAACTGCCTCTGTAAGTCCACTTCAAGTTCACCGGACTCTGAATGTATCCTGAACAATAAGTGGTCTAAGATTACACCTAGAAGTAACACAGAGTTAATGACTTTATACATAGTGATTTATTCACCTGTCACTATTTGTTGATGTCAGGGCTCTGGCTTTGGGCTCTTCCTCTGTGTTCTTTTTGCTCATTTTCCTCTGTTTGCTGTCAGATTTTCCACTTGGTTCTTCTGTTAAACCTTATTAGAAATAGAGTCATAATTTATTTATTTTAAAGGGGGAGGTATGTACACTTTGTAGTTCAAATTTCATAAACATGACCTATCTGTGTCCCAAGATGCGAGGTAAACATATTCAAATCAAATATAGCTTTGCCTTTTACTGAAAACAACTGTAATGCTGATTTAATCTTGATTACAAAAACACTGGGCATGATGGCCAGGTTCTTGATCTGAATCACCACTACCTACATAAACCTGCAGCCAATCAGTGCTAGTGCAGCTTCTGGAGCTCAGTGAGTGAATTTGAGGTTTTGAGCTGTCACATGAGGCATGGCCTGTTCATATACTGAGAAGAGCTAAACTCGCATGTGTCCATATGCAGGTTAAGGTGTTGGAAACCCAGGTTCAGTTGTGATTTCAGTTCCCTTTTTAAATCAGTAAGAGCGCAGGCCGCACACTCTCCCTCTGCACAGTGCACTCTTACCTAGCAGCTCCTTTCGCGTGCGACTGGCTATCTCCTTGATCTCCATTCGGGACATGGACAGAGAATGTGTGGCTGAGATGAGAGGGGTGGACATGACCATAGACGGGGCTGGTGCCGTCAGGACTTTGTTAACTAGAGGAGACTTCAGGGGTCTCTCAATGCTACGACCCACAAGGTTGGACAGAGGGATCTTAAAGATGTGTTTACACGCAGATTCACCTTAGGAACACAAACATTTACATGTCAAGAAACGTAAGAGAAATAAAGAGGAAGACTGAACATAGATAGATATGGTAAACCAAAGTATTAGCACAAATACCTTGAATACGTCAAATTAAATTGATTTAAAACATCACACAGCCTTTAACAATAAAGATTCAGTTTTACACAGTCTTGGAAATGACATGTGTTTATGTGTTGGACTTGTTCCCAATACAAATGCTTAGAAATAAAACATGCAGCCAAGTATCATTACACATTTTATGAATGATCTGAAGTGTATTTTTTACAAAAAGTGAGCAACCAGCAAGCTGCAGTACCCAAATGGAACAACAGGGTGCAGTATTTCACTATATTGTGGTGAATGAGATGTGATGCGAGTGCAGTGCTGCACAAAGAGGGTAGTTTTATGTGAAATGTCAGCAGGTGAGAGGTGAGTAAAAAGCCATGAAGAATAATAGGGTCAGTGGTGATGTTTGCGGCTAAATCTTCACTCACAGGCTGTGACAAAAGCACAGAGGCATGCAGTTATTTGGAATATACTTAAGCCACACAGATCAATATATTCCACATGTGTCTCTGAACCAGGGGAAGTGTCCCACTGCATGACAGATGCAAGGCCAAATTGATCAGACCAGAACAATATAGCTGGCTGCAGGTGTTTTGGCACGCCACATGTCTAAGCCAGCGTGGCGTCTAGAGCCACATCAGTGAGAGCATCTTGTCCACATTAGTGATTTGATTAGATCAGCTGAACCCTCCCCACAGAGCAGATACAGCAGGTGCACAGGCAGTTAGACAATGAGATTTTTGTCAGCGCTCCCTCCCATACTTCACCCTGTGCCATGTATACAGCTCCCCTTCACCAGACTGCCGCACCAGTGTTTGGTCTACCACTTTGGATTGAAGAGAGGGCTGACAAAAGTCTCCATGGCGACAGTGCAATCTGTAAATCATGCTGCGGCAGACGTGTCTTCTTCCCTCTTTACCTCCTTGTCTCCCTTGTACCCAACCCTTGTTCCCCTGTCTGACAATCAAGCATACCTTTTCTTCAACCACGCCTCTTCTGTCCCTCTGTCGTTTTGAAATCCTTCCATGCAAATCCACATCATTCCCCCTACCTTTTTCTACTGATTCTGCATTAATTAGTTATGAAAAAGAGCCAGGAAAAGGGGGTTGGTGAAGACATAATGTTCACTTAACATTCAACCAACGTTCAAGTCAACATGCCGCCTCGGAGCTGATAGAGGCAATACACTGTGGGAGCACGTGCATGTTAGTTGCCCGAATTTGTCGACAAATTCATGGACTTAGCGATATTCACAGGCAAAATCCTGCAGTACCTTCAGGGTCCTTAGACATGTACAGGGATAGCTTGGTACCATAAGGAATCCGTATAGAATCTGAACCAGGAATGAAAGAGAAGGTTATACAAAACTTGGAACACAACTTATACGAGACAGACAAATAGGGATAGGATCAAATTTATAACAGCAGACACTGCGTCATTCTTGGCTAATTGCTACAGTGACAGCCAAAACCTTTCTCAGTATTAGTCTTAATGGGACCTGTAAATATCCACTCTCCCGGAAAACACAAAATGGACTGTTTTGATCGTGCAGTAAAAGCCACACAAGCAGAGATCTTGATTAAAAACCCAATGCTTGTCCTTAAGTGAAGCCGCATGATTATTTACACGATAAACGGATGTGGCCACCACTGAAGGTCTGGACGGTCACACCTAATGACAAAGGTGTATCTTGTTAAAACATCTCCAGCAGCTGCAAATGACAATTGAGCCAATTTTTTTAAGGAGATGTTTAAATTTGGAGGTGGTCTGTGACACTGGGGGAAGGGCGGTTAAATTAGACTAATATACAATGAAAGACACAGAGGAGAAAAGGGCTGGGGAGGGGTCGAGGGGAAAGGACATATTGATCCTTAATCATCCTTTAAAGCTTCCTCAAAGGGCAATTCTTGTGTGTCTTGAATGGGACTGAGGCAGGAGGCATGCAGTGATTGGTCTGTGCCACCTGTTTCCTTTCTAAACCCGCGCAATAATTAGGCAGAAGCAACATGGTTCAAATGGCTGTTAAGCTTTTGGAATACACAGACGAATGAATACATATTTTTGCGGCTCATTTAATCGTTTAATAAATATTTTTTCAAATTGGATGAACTTCACAGATGTCCCCGTGACCCTTTCTAATTACACAGATGAGAACGCACAGCTGGGGAATACTGGATATTTTAGATTTTCTGAGGACACAAACTATTAAGATCAAGTTGTCCAGCTGGATTTGAGGTCAAAATTATGCAGTTTATAATGTATTTCTATTAAAAAAAAGAACACATTACATTCCCCTATGGTAGTTATTTACATTTTGACTGGATACCCAATGGTTATTATTGATAAATGTCACATTACTGTTAGCTATGGCGACATGGTACGAAGTTCTGCAGTGGTCCTGTCAGTATAATATCCACTGCTTCAGCTCGACACTGCACATTTGTTTGAAGTCAAAAGCAGCATTTTGTTACGATGTGGTTGCAGTTCTTACCATCTCCGAGCGGCGAGGGGAACGCAGGCATCTCGTAGCCAGTGGGCGTCTGCGGGGAACTTTGGGAACTGGTGTCCTTTGAACTGCTGTTGGATGTGGAGCTCACCGGAGCAGACGAGACAAAATAGATGTCAGACTGTGGGTGGAAAAAACAGATCGATACAGAGAGCTGGTAAACGTATAGAAACCCCAGGATGTAAAAATACACACAGTAAACTAGGGCCGCACAATATATCTTGTATTAGTTTATATTTCATACATCTCTCAAATTATAATGCCCTAAAAGTGTTAAAAATGACTCCCGAATGTGTTTATGTAATACAAATGAATATCACATGTTTTAATTACTGGGGTTAAACAGATTGATTGAAAGAAGAGCTGAGTAAGACATTTCTAAAACACAGAATGGTCCTCGTTTATTGTGGAGAGAAGGATGCATATTTGAGTGTATATTTGTTCATACACCATATTGAAAAACAAAGAAAATGTGTGATATTGCAACAAACACTAACCCTAAAAATAGCCTAAATGTGTTATTTAATATCTATTTATTATATATTTAATCATTTTAGGACAATATATACAGCATAATTGGTTTAACTTGTAAAAAAGGACTAATAGCTGTGCAAAAAGTGTAAGAAATGCAGAGGCTACAGTCGGACTTAGTTCAAACCCAGAACAATCTGAACCAGCCTGGACCTGTCGCTGTAAGTTGTAAGTAGCTGTGTGGTAGTTTTATGCTAAAGAAATATGATGATGATAACTTGGGACAAGTTTTAAACTTAAAAACTATAAACTATGAAGCTTCTGGAAGCTTCTCCTATCTATGAATAGTAAACTAAATTTATGAAACCGCAACTGATCCTACTTTAAATAGGTTAAGGTTTCATGCTGTTAAAAGTTGTTCTCCTGTTGTTCTCAGTATATCGCACACACATTTGAGCATTTCGTGTCACATCAAAACTGACAAATCACGAAGAACTCACTTTTTCAATATTGCGTGTGCATAAAATAGGATTCTACTGACCCTTGACGCTGCAAGCTCCAGACCAGGCACCACCGCCGTGTACACCAGGTTTCCATTGACCACCAGTCGAATCTCGATGGAGTCCGTCGTAAAAGCCAAGATATATGGAAACGCGCACACTGTCAAAATAAAATAAAAATTAAGTTCCGAATTTTGTTATCGCCAGGGATAAACACAAAGAATCCTACTGAGAATCATATCGAGAGTGGAAAATGACAAGGACAGAAACTGCAGAGTGGAAATTCACTTATTGCATCAAATTCACTTACTACTATCAGATTATTATTCCTCTTCTTAACTAATCATTTAATTTGTCTGTAAAATCAGCCTGTGTGTAACTTGTGAGAGTAAAAGGAGAAGGCCCAGTGTGACTCTCTGCAGCTGCCATCACCTCACGAAGGGTTTACAGGTTTGTGACCAGTTGAGTTTCCGTTCATTGCCTCTGCTCGCATAATAACCATCACAAATGTAAATACACACACAAACAAACCGCTCGGATGCTTGAGGCTACACGTGGCGTTGCCATAGAGATGACTGCAGGGTGCGGTCCAATCATTGTTTCCATGGTTACCTACCAATTGCATTTGGCATCTGGTTCCAGCTGAAGTGGAAGTCAGAGGTGTTCGAGTGGATCATTGGGGTGGAGCCATTAAAAGGACACACTTTCTTGTAATAACAAATATCTGAAAAAGAAAGATTATTATTATTATGTTACCTGATAACTCCAAATAAAACAATAGGTAATAAGAAATTGTTTATAGCAGAATAACCCTATAATAATCTAGAAACTAGATGCTTTTATATGGCTTATTAGTGGTAGGTTATAGTAACATATGTGACCTTTAGTCTTTTAATCGAAAAATGTATAAAAGTTTTAAGTAAACAGGATAAATGCTTCTTTCTAACTTAGTGGCCTTTGAGAATACTGGTTCTCCCAGTGTGATTTCTTACAGCAACGCTCCTACCCAGAGAGAAAACACATTAAGACTAAGCTGTGACTCAAGAGACAGAAGCTTGAATCAATTAACATCAGAAGGGAGTGGGGTTAAAAGGAACTCACAGTTGTAACACAACAGCAGACCTGCCTCTCCGTCTTCATACACATCAATGGCTGCTACAAAATTTACCTGTGGACAGAGGCAAAACTATTGACGAGCGCAGCAGCTTGAGCCAAGAAGAAAATATTAACTGTTTTCATAAGAAATACTGTGAGGTCAAATGCTCTTGACATAATAAGAATAAAGCAATTTTATTTCTTTGTAGCTTGAAGAAACTGTGATAATGAAAGTAAACGGAGATATCACTGAGACAGTTGTTCATTCTGCAGTTTGCTCATTTACATTTTTGTCTCTGCTGCAGCTGTAAATGACAAGTCAAGGAACCTACTAATCACTTGGTAAACACAGTGGCCACTATAGAACGCTCTGGCTCGGTGGACCTTGCATGAAAGCAAATAGAAACAGGTTTGTGTGTTTGTGTGTGTGTGGTTGTGTGTGCGCGTGCGTGTGTGTGTGTGCGTGTGTACCCTCACCCTGTTGGCATCTACATGGTGGAGCCTGTAGGCATCTCCAGTGCTCTCATTGATCAGGTCAAATTGATGTTTGTAGGCCACACAGATCATATTGTCATTTTCCCCCGTTGGCCCATCCACCAGAGCCATCACCACAGGCGGGTCGCACAGACAGATTTCCTGAAAGGGCCAAATGAGGGTAAATTAGATGGCAAAGAGCAACATGTGTGACACAATGAGGAGGAAAAAAGAGGGGATGATGGGATAATGACATAATGTGAAAGAAGTATAACTGTCATTGCTTGTGTTATAGTAGAGTACATCTTGGGGCTGTGCAACTAATTAAATTTTTCACGGAGATTCAGTCAAAAGCTTATGGTTTTGGACTATTTTTGTGTTTTGGCAAGGATTAAAAGTCTGTTGCTTATGTTCAGAAAATTATATTGACAGCCATTTTTGCGTTTTGTCTTGTTACTATTACATAAGCTAAAATCAAATAGAAAACTGTGATTGTCCAGTACGAGGTAAAACAAAAAAAAAAAAAAGTTATATGTGATGTACCCTTATGTACTGAAACTCCTCCACTGGCGTGTCCACTCCAGCTGCCACCGCGCTAAGGCCCTCAAAGCGCGGCTGTTTGCGTGTGATGAGCAGCAGTTTGTTTCTGATGGCGGCCACTATCCTCAGCTCTGCACCGTGGTGGGTGTTGATCGAGTACAGATGACAGCCTGGGACAAAAAGGGCACAGAGTCGCGGTCAGAGAGAGAACATAAAAGCATATGGGGACAAACTGTGCTGTTCTCTGGCCTCTCTCCACTGTGAGCTACGCTTCAATTAAAGGCCACTTCACCAGTAGATGCTAAAGGTGATGTGTGGAAACTAAAACCTTAAAAACTTAAATATTAAATTAACATGTTGAAGCTACACTGTCAGCTGACTAGATTTTTTAAAATAGTTGACTAATGGTAATATACCTAATTTCATGGGGAAAAACAAAAACCTAATTCACTGATAAATTATTTTGAAATAAGTAAAATTCATGGTCAGTGGTCACATTTTTATTTAGCGCTTTTCCACTTTCAAGCGCTTTACATCAAGGCACAACTCACTCATTCACACACACATTCATACATTCATGGGAGCGAGGTGGGTTAAGTGTCTTGCCCAAGGCCCACAATGACAGTGTTCATCTGTGCGAGCTGGAATTGCACCGCCAACCCGTGGGTCAGTGCATCTGACCGCTCAACCAGTGGTGTTTACGTCGAGACCAGGACTCGAACCGCCCACCGTTGGATCAGTGGATAAACGCGCCACCGACTGAGCTACTGACGCCCGTAGTTTCTCATTTGAATAACCTATTTTCTGCACAGTATGGAAATAGATTTGATATTTGCCCATAAGTGCCTCCACGCTTGTCTTGGACGTACACGCTTGTTGTATCGTTGCCATACCTTTGGTTTTCTCCAGCTTGTTCTCCCGACTGTCACACTTGCTTCTAATGAGCTGCTTCTCCTCCAGGCCTTTCTTCAGTGCACTCAGTCTGAAAACATAGAGCCGCGCGTCCTTCCCTGGGAGACAAACAAAGCAGTCGTGTTTCGATGAGGTAGTCTTTATTGGGCATCTCCTCTAGGTCTTTTATTCCCTATTGCCTCCTCCCACCGACACACAATAGAATGACAATGTGTACTTCTTAAGGCGTGTGCTTTCTAAAGATGTATCAAAGCCCACACAGAGTCGTGACAAACGTTTGTACATCACATGGCCACAATCAAAGTCAAGTCAGTGTTTGCTCATTATCTGAAGGCTAATTAATGGCTTTCCTGCTTAGATGAAAATTAGAGACCTCACAGATGGACAGACAGGTGAGAGTGATAAAATATAATATACTTCATCCCAAGAATAAACTAATACTGTGTATCAGCTGCATTAATGTGACAAAATAATGTAGCACCATGTTATACAAAGAGCCATCTGAACACAGCTGTCTCAAAAAAGACAACATTAAGAAAAAAAAAAATGTGTGTGAGAAATGTAACATCCAATATAGTTTTCACCTGTAAGTTATGTCATTAGAATTAAAGGTGGACTATGTGGAGAGGATGTTTTTCAAGGTATATTTGAGCAAAGCAGTAATATCTTCAAGGAGACAAGTAAATGATGGACCAGAAAACATACACAGTGCACCCAACTTACTAACTATATTTCTGAACTCAGCGTCGGCAATACTACTTTAAATTAAATGTCATAAATGTACTTTTTACAATAATCCGCACCCGTTTACCTTTGTCTGCCCTCATGATGAGCACGTCCTGAGGCTCGAGAACGTGCATCTGCTTTATCACCATCGTTTTGTCAAACACTTGTACAGGTGGCACGGCTGGTGTATCTGAGGACAAAAGGACAAAACATTACACAACTTTTCCAAAGCATCTCGTGTGAGGGTCACTGAGCACCACTCACCGGCGTTCGACAGAGTTGGATCAGTGCCTGTAACACAGACAACATCGTTAGCGTCGTCATGTTGGCCGCTGACCTTGGTATTTTGATGAGGCCGTATTGAGTGGATGGTTACAAATGGGTGGGGGTTATTGAAGGGGGAACGGGGGGGTATAGATTAGCTTGACCTCACCGTCCAATAGCATGACACCCGCTGCGTCCGTGGCAGCGAGCAGAGACTGGCCCCAGGAGTCCGCGCACACGATTTCATAGGGAAACGTGCTGCAGAATGGTTGTGATTCCCACGGCTATAGCCCAAATTAGATAAAATATTATATGCATTATAAACCTTCACAGAGTACAGTTTCTAAGGGCCAAGACATTAAAAGTTGACCACAGTACTTTGTATAACGATCATTACCTCTTTTCTGCAGATGCCTGTAGTTACAAGGCTAGTGGGAGCATCTCCTCTTACAATAGTCTTGAGTTTCAAAGCCTAAAGGGCACATATAGAATTAATTTTTAGAGTGCACTTTATGTCCATCTTTTTTACTCTCTGTCATCTGTCATCACCATTAGATTTTACAACTCACATTACAAAGAAACTTCACTTAAACATGTCTGGTTACAGTTTGTAAAGTGCATAAATCATCTGAATATTTTAATTATTCAAAAGCAGTTTTCACGTTGTGAGGGGCTCAGTATTAATTGCCAAACAAAAGTGTATTAAACAATGTCCTTGTCTATACAAAGAGCACAAACAATGGATGAACACATTAGTCTTTCTTTGCCACAGCCTCATTTAATGTTTGTGAAAACACAGCAACAGGAGCAATAAGTAATCAGCTAAAGATAAATGTAAAAACAGTTGCCAAAAGACTTTTTGGGACAAACGTGTGTGAACATGGCTCAGCTAATCTACAACATTACTTCATAAAATATTTGTTTTAAAGGTTCACTTGAAACTTTTCTTCATGGAAATGTAATTGTTTTGCCTGGTGTGGCATACTATATGCTACTACAAGTGACTACTACTACTACTACTGCAAGTGACACCACCGGGCCAAGTTACAGGCCATATCTGTCATGAAGTGAGCCCGCTGACAGAAAGAATGCATGTTTTGTGTTATTCCTGAAAACAAAAAAGTTATTCTTTTTAGAATAAATGTATGATAATTATGCTAAATGCCACACTGTGAAACATTCCAAGTAAAGCAAAAAATCTCTATGGAGCAAGTATGCGGCGGCTACAACACCAGAAAAAAATATGTTTATATGTGTTAATTGTGCAGTGCATTAGTAAAAAATGTTTTAGAAACACACTATTTAACCAGTGTTAAGTTAGAGTTTACTTTTAATTAAAAGAAAGAAATACTACTAGATACTACATACTAGAAATACATACTACTCAAAGCAACATAGCTTCTTTCGCACAGACTTCTTCTACTAAAATAAGGCGACTGCGAGTTGCTTTTTATTTATTAATGGAAGTTGTTTGCGTCTTTTTATAGACATTCTGCAGTGAACACTTTGTCCCTTGTCCATTAGCCTCATGGTCTATTCATGTGACTTTACCTGGCCAATCCTGACAAACTCTGCTTGTCGGGCTTCTTCCTTCTTGCGTGCGGACTTTGGGGATTCTGGGAGGACATCACTGAAGGACCGTCGGTTTAGCATGTTCTGGGGAGAGAAGGGAACCTGTGCAAACACGCCAGGTATAGCACACGCCAACACGCATGACCACACACACACACGCAAGGGGAAAGTGCAGAAGCATGTGTTAGAAGTACAGGTAAAGAGCAGCGGAAAAGTTGTGCCACGATGAAAACAAATATTATTCTCTAGAGTGACAAAGAGTACGCCTTGCTGTAAAAGTCAGCATTGCAGCAGTATCCCATCAGAGTGGTGCAATACGCAGATGAAAAAAGTGAAATGCAGCAAAATGCACACCAAAAAAACCAAACAATTCAAACAGGAAGTGGTATAATCGTGGACATACTTTGTGCAAGTCAGGCATGAGGTCTTGATAAAGCGACCGGATTAACATGTCAAGAGTCCGCTGACGCTTTTGGGCAAACGTTGGCGTCTCCAATGTGGCTTTCTCTCCATTGATTACTGCAAGAAATCAAACAAATAAGCATGTTGTAGTCCAAAATACAGTATTTCACTCATTATAAACCACAATAATTCCAAATAAGTATGAATAAGAAATGGCCAAATTTATTTCTCCCAATAAGTAATCAAACTACATTAAGTATCACTGTGTATTGCATGTTACAGAACTTACATTTGACTAGTAAAAAGTCCCTGAATTCATGGTGATCAGTAAATACAGGTGGAGACGGGAGAGGAGGTCCAAACAACGGCACACTCTCTTCTGAGAATATCTTCAACCTGTCGCGAGAAGCAAACATACATAATGATTGTATGAAACTACGACAAAAATTTGAAAACTAAGACAAAAAAAGTTAGTATTAATAGGGAAAAGTGAACTCACCTGTAACTGTCATTCTGGCTATTATACCTAACTAATGCAAAAATATCTAAAAGGGGAGTATAGGAAGCGCAGGTGTATCAACATTGTACAGTGGAAATGCAGCAGTGTTTTTCAGATAAACACTTGACACGGTGTAGGTAGGATACGAGTAAAGTGTGACCGGATCATTGAAGGCTTGAAGGACGACGATGCATCATCCCCTTCCTGGAATACTATGGTAACAATGTCATTTCCAATGTGTCTCTTTCTCTCCACCTGCGAGACAAGACGAGACGGACAGGTTGAGATAAGGACGGCGCTTAAGGTGATTCACGGGTTTAATGGTGGAATTAAAAAGAGGCTACGCGGTAAAATATGTTTATTTATCTGACCGTATGAGATTTTTTTACCTCATAAGATGAATAGTCCTTATTTTTTAGCTTTTATACAAAACACGTTTCTTTAATTCTACAACAGAATAGATGATATGCATTCTCTAGTGTGACTGCAGCGCTGGAGTCTGGGTGACACACAGCAGGCCACCAGCTTCTTTCAAAGCACACTGTGTTCCTTATAATAGGGCCTTTTTTATCCCAAGAAAAAATCCAATTATGTGTCAGACGTGCAAAGTACAGGTCCAATACAACTGTTACAAAGTGGACCTACTCAAAGTGGAGGATGGCTCTATATGTTTCTATTTAAGTGAATTTTTGTCAATATGGGGAGAGAGAGATGCCACTGACTGTGTAATTATGTTATAGCAAAGCAAATCAAGATAAATTCTAATCCAGTTTGAGGTGAACCAAACCAGCTACATAATTAAAGACAGAAGAGACAGAGACGACATGTACAAAAAATGGCCTTGTGAAGAGAAAAAAGGTACAAGATGATGGTCAGGTATTCACGGCACAAGATAATTGAAGATTTTTTTTAGTAACACTTCAAAAAACACTTTTTACAGCCTGAATAAAGCATGATGATGATTAATTCATAATAAACAAATAGTTTCTTAAGAGTGATTCTTTCTTTCTCTTTATTTATATAGGAGAACCCAATGAGAGAACTCTTTTTCATGGGCCCTGTTCAAAATACAGATAAAAAACAAAAAATTGCGTATATATGTCCACATAAAACATTAAACACAGGAGCAGGTGTATGTATAAAAGTTCGTTACCAGATTATTAAATTGGGATTGTGGCACCAAAGTATCCAATTTTGCTTGTCCATGAAATATATTCCATTTTTGAGAAGTGTTCTTTTTCACATCTCAGTTCTGGTGTGGCTAGTCCTTAGTCTTATACAGTCATGTGATCTGATATTAAACGTTCCCATATCAATGATTAACAAGGAGGTATAGATACATTTCATACAGTACTGTTCTCTTCTAATAGACAGCGATGGCCAACACACGTTTCCATAAAGAACACAGTGATGGGTTTCAAATCCATCACCTGTAATGAAACGAACGGCCGAGTGAAAGAGTGAATCCAACGTTTTCGACACAGGCCGAAGTCACCTCATGATCCAATACAGTAAGAAAGGTTGCTTTTCTGTAATTTAATGGGATACAATATTTGTTTCTGTAATAACATGATAATTTTTATTTTAAACTGTTACATAATTCCGAGATGTGTATTTTAAAGAATACATTTTCGTCGAGCCAAAACCCAAAATATTTATAGGTGTCAATGTACCAGTGTTTAGTGTATAAGATTTGTAGCTTGCACATCACTTAAATGTTTTTTGTTTTTTTTGTTTTTTTTAAATAATATACTTTTTAGTTTTATTTGCATTCAATGATAATTTAAGATTTATGAGGGAATTTTGGATTTCATGAAAATCTTGCTGCAGTTTTAAACCACCTGATCAGCAGAGGGAGCAGTTGCATACAAAACGGCATCATCTGCAGATAAATGTATGTGGCTTCCTTTTAAACTGCAACCAATGGATTTAATAAATATAGTAAAAAGTAGCAGGCCCAAACTTGAGCCTTGGGGCACTCTTTTATTTAAAGTTAGAAAATCTGATTAAACCCATCGGCTACTACTTCCTGGGTTCTGTTTGAAAGATAATTTTGGAAACAATCACATGTAGCATTGTCAAATCCAATATGTTTCAGACGTTTCAAGATGATTTTATGATCTACGGAATCAAAAGCTTCAGTTAAATCAATAAACATCGCTACACAATCTAGTTTGTCATCAAGGACTGTGAATAAGTCATTTAAAACTTTTGTGGTTGCAGTGACAGTACTTTGCCCTTTTCTGAAATCGGATTGAGAAGCATTTATTTATTTAAAGAAATTGTAACTTGATTTGCTAACTAACTAATTAACTAACTTTTCTAAAACTTTTGCCAGACAAGGTCATTTAGATATTGGCTTAATAACTGCTCACTTAAGTCTATTAATGAAGTAGTTACTAAGCCTGAATCGTTCTTAATAAACTATTTGTTCATTATGAATGTTAGATTTTTTCCTCAAATTATCTGTATCTATTGACCTGCCTGTTTTTTGATAGAAAAAGTATTAAAATACCACCTGCTGTTTGTTCTCTTTGGAGTAGGGCAACATGGTGGACACATGGAACATGAGCTCGTGGCCCTGATAGACTGTGTAGATGGACTTAATCCCTGTAGTGTCATCTGCATAAAACATACAATGCTGTGTTAGGTTACATCTATTATCTGAGTGTGGAGGTTGTGTGCGTAACTTACTCTTTGTGTCGAGCCCTCCGCGGTAACCTGCCCACCCCTGCAGCGTGATGGTGTCCCCCAGAAGGTTAAGGAACTTGTCAAAACCCTCGCTCCCTTTTTCTAAAAAAAAAACAAAAAGCATATTTCAAAATTGTCCACGTTTTTAAATCAGAAATACGAAGGCATAAAAACAGATTGCTTATCGACATAGTGACTCACCATTACTAAACATCTCATCATCTGTGAGCTGTCCATCTTTGGCAAACAGGACTCCAAATTTAAAGTTGACCGAGCCCTGAAATGTATAGAAATAACAAACTTACATGGGTGTAGAATATCTTTACCACTAAGAGCTGTTTCACTCAGTTCTAATTCTTAATAGTTGCAAATACTACAACTAGACGTGGGAGATATATCTAAAACTGATGTCGCAATTGTGGTTTTGGAGATATGCAACATTAACATAACTGTATATCAGTAAAAAAACAAAACTGTATAGTAAAAAGATCTGAATAAAAATTAAAAAAAAGATTAGAAACTCTTTCCAATGTGATTTTCCAAACAAGGGCATAATGTGATATATCGTGTGTGTGTGTGATACTTGATCCTCAACCAGGACATTTACAGCCAAGTTTAGTGCATTTCTGATGGAGAGCCATAATATTGGCTGAAGACTGTCATCTGGGATAGTTTCAAAACATATTTTAACTACTACTGCTATTGCTACTGTTACCCCAAAGCATGACAACACCAGCAACCTCGTGGATTTTGTCATCTATGGCAGTTTCAGAAACTAATGTAACAACGATGCCACAGTCTACCCAACTACTTACCTCCTGTTCCTCCAACACCAGCAGGTCCTGTAGGGGAAGAACACACACCAGTTATTATTTCCACTGAGGAGGCCTTTCAGCTTGGGGCTAAACACAGTACAGTAAAGGTGATAAAGGCAAGAGCAAAAAAGGTTGGTGCCATGTTTCATTACTGGAAGAGGCTGCTGCTCTCACCTTCTGAATATCAGGGTTAAGAATCTCCCGAGGGCCTCTCTCAAACCTATCCATGTTCATTGCACTGAAAAAGAAGAAACAACAGCGGTTAATAATCTGCACACAGGAGCTCTGACAGGGGATTCTCCATTCATTTATTCAAACCCAAACACATTGTTTTCCATAATACAGTACGTATACATAATTCAAGACTTTACCATTTAAAAACACATTATATATCTCAAAAGGGTAAATTCGTACCTTAGGATAGACTTGACTGATAGTGTTTTGGTGGGGCTGTAGGGGAGGCTGATCTTCAAAGTGCCCTGACAGAGACAGTAGCACAGATTACAGTATATGAATTGAACAAAGAACAGTTCTCCTTTAATCTGGCAGCAGTACATATTTGCATGCATAAACATACTAGAAGGTCCTTTCTTTTGGATTTGTGAGTGCTAAAAATAATCAAATGGATTTTCTCTGCAATTTGACTGCAGAAACTTAATTTAAAATCATTGTGATATGTAGCAGCAAAGGACCACGATAATTAGGTTCCTGTTGGAGCCCAGGATCAAAATTAGATCACTGTCACTGTGACGCTGAGTCACCACAATGTAAGACATAGTTACACTGCACACAGTCCTTGAACAAATGGCTGCTTAAGAGTAACAGGACCTTCAGGTGTGTGACAGAGTACTACGTTATATATGACACATAGCAGGCGGCACAGCAGCAGATGGCCTCACCGTTTTCCTCCAGAGGATGGCTCTGTACTGAGGAACCCGCTGGTTGTTTTGATCTGAGAGGACCACAGACAAGAAGAAGGGATTCTTCTCTGCATCTGTGCCCACGTAGTTTTGGTGAACTAAAGAACAAATAAAAACATATATATTAGTCACCAAAAAAAACCATTAAGCAAGTAACTTGCATTACTGTGCCATGTACAGATCAACACTGCAGCAAAGTCACACATTCATGCCTCTAGCTTTGGGGTGAATATGGAGCCATCTTGGACACAATGCCTAACAGACCACAGACAAAATATACATTGCATTTGCTTCTTGTCCTCTTTTCAGCAACATGTACAGCAAAATATTTCTTTTTTACCCCATGTTTCACAGTTTGCTAACAGTAGATTTGCAGAGACCTGGAGCATACTGTGTGCATGTTCATGTTTACAGAAATGTCCCTATGGCCGTAAAGGTTCTGTCACCTACTGTTCAGACAGGATGAGGTCATGTTAGAGTATTTTCCCTGAGTTTTGTATTGTGTCCAATAGTACAGTGAGCCTGCCAAAGCTGTGAGACACAGATGGTTGTGCTGCAGTTTGAAGGAGCCAAGTTTCAGAGACACTGCCCATTTTCAACTGCCCTTAACACACATTTATTAAAGTCAAGTAATGAAAACTCTGATTTGTTTTAGTTTAAGAGCATTTATATAACATTTACAGTTTCTTCTTCACACTGGCTTGATGTTTTAACTTGATTTTCTTAAAGTTAATGCATTGGCCAAAAAGGAACGATCTAGCCTGATGAAGAGGCAGAGCACTACAGCATGAGAGCTCACGTGAGCTGAAGGATGTGAGCACTTCAAACATAAAGCCTGGTACTAACCTTTACCCAGGAAGTATTTAAAGAACCATCTGGTGTGGTACTCTGGATTCTCCAGATGGACATCAGTTCGCCTCCAAGTTCCTGGAGTATGGTCCAAACTCTGCATACACAGCAAACAGTGCATTGTGATCATACAGGTTAGGGACAAAATAGTAGTAAAACAGCACAGTTTGAAATTTGTTTACAATTAATATAACATTGTAAATTTTTCTGTGTGTTTTTGTCTTTATTTTACCAGTTCAATTCAAAAAGGGAAATGACCAATTTTGTACACGCACACTTGTTATTCACTATTTCCAACATTTATCTATTGCATTTGTACCTCATCCGATGAGCCATTCTCCACCCTGAAGCGCCCTGCCCGCTGTATGGCCCCATCTGCATCGCTGGAAATCAGCTGTGAGAGGCAGACAGACACAGAGTGAGATGGTTAAAATTAGTCTCTGTCTGGACATGACACTAAGCACACATCACAAATTTGTTTGATTTTGTTATCATGGGGACAAATGAGAGCAGTGGTTGAGACACTGCCCGACCCTGTCCCCTCACACATGTTTCAGTACTTATTTCATCAGTAATAATCACTCATAGCTCTAACATTATTCTCCCCGCTGCCCTCTCTGCATAAAAAGGTATTTTTCTTGTTCTCGTCTGCCACCCTGTACTTATCAGGCCCATTATGTGGCTCTTGCTGACTCACCTCTCTCAGTAGTACTGCTCTGGTAAGGAGACATTATATGGGAACCGCGACTGTTAATAAATGGATGCAGGGTACAGAATGTATCATTTGCTTCAATTTTACATATTAAGGAGCTCAAGGGAGGCATATGCAGTTTGTTACACATGTTCTTACCTTATACGTTACATGACTGTGCAGATCCAAAGTCCGGAAAAGTGAAATAATACATTTTGCTCTGCTTTGGGGCCATGTAGTTATCCACTGATCACTGAACGTTGTATGTGATTGTTTTTCATATAGCAACGTAAAGTAAAGTTATTTATCACAATGGAATGAATGTTTATGTATTTCTGCAGCGTGATCAAAATAAGAAAAACAAAGACATACTCAAATTATCTGTAGGATTATTTCTCTTCCCTATTTTATGAACAACACGCATAAATAACATCATAAACATACATGTAGCAAGCGCTGTTGGTGTATATAGAGCTAATGGGTCTCTATAGACTTTTTATACTTAATTTATTCACTGTTGCCACTTTCTATAGGGGTCCTCTAACTATAAAAACTATACAAGCCTCTTTAATCTATTCCTGGTCCCCACACCCACCCAAACACTGCACCGCGTTACCAGGCAACGGCGCCCCCATCCTCTCCACGTTGCTCTCCTCCTCTTTAGCCTCCTGCCTTCTGTCTTTGGCTCTGCTCTTTGACCCTAGAGCGACAGACGTAAAGGGCCTCCACACCGACACATGTATTACACTGTATGTATATGTACAGCAGTGACTACTACGGCCTGATCAGTTCTGCTGCTGTCAAGATTTGGCGGTTAATCGATTATTGTGGTTATTCAGGTCCTGACATAATTGTAAGATTAAAGAAAAAATAATAATCGTGACAATTTAGCAGCAAAATTCAGACATTTCAGTTCAATCTGTTTCGTCCTAAAATGTGACTCTAAACATAAAGTGTGTTTTTTTCTGTTTATGTCGTATTAACTTCACTCAATATCCTGAAATTTCCATAAAGCTGTTCACTAAATGACTGGTTATGTTTAAGACAATGTGAATAAAAGCGATTTGAGGATTTCACTTTAGTTCGGTCGTGGTGTCCATAATTGTGAATAATCCGTAACGGATAAAGGATTTCTTTCTTGGAGCTGATAATAACACATCTTTATTCTTATAATTTGTGTCCAACACGAGGTAAGCTCCCAGATAAACACAGATTTCGACTGCATAAGGCATATTAGTAAGCAACTATATTTATCTGGTGCTCATGCTGGAAAGACATATGGATGCTGTAGGTTAGCATGTGTGGGACTGTCTCAAAATAAACGAAATGCCCACGTTTATTATAATGGAGAAACACAGTGCACAGAGTGACTCACTAATGGGATGAGACAACAGTGACAAAACAATATGGTTTAACAGTGTTGTTCCTCTGTTTATTGCTAAACCTTGAATACGTAAAAATGCCAAAAAGCTTCTCTCTTACGCTAGTGCTTGTAAATCAAGCAGCAAACAAGAACGACAGTCTGTACTCCAGTGACTTTGAGTGGAGCGCAGAGCGAGAGAGGAGGCAAAGGAGGGTAGTGGGAGCCATCTTGGTTCCTTTAAAAACAAATCATAAAACACCTTTGCCACTCAAGGGAGATGAGGGATGAGACTGTCAAGATATCACACTTTTACAAAGAGGCTTCTGCCGCGGAGAAGCGCAGTTAAATGACAACAAAACACAGATACGATGATAAAACATACGAACAATTCAAAAGACATTACCGACCCTTTATCAACATGAGAAAAAAATAAAATTGGTTAGGCGTTACATCCCGGTGCTGTTGTTGTGGACCTGGGCAAGACACTTTACATACTTTTACTATGTTTTCCTATGACTGTGGAGTTAGAAGTCAGGGCGGTGTAAGAACAAACTGGCAGCCACGGTTCCACGGGTCTATCCTAAGTCAGTCAGTAGTGTCTGAGGAGTAAATAAATTATGCACCAATGCCAGGTACTTAATAGTAATTATAAGACTTTACACGGGACTGGATGTTATGTGTCCAACCGACTGAACGGAAGGTGTGTGTGCATGCGTTTACTTAATCAATACTTGTGTGAGTGCTGATAATAAATTGCTAATTATACAAAGTCTCATGTGCAAAAAAAAGGCAGACAGACAACAGGAAAGTCATGGCTTAGGCTGAGCTGTCAGAACACACTGTGGAGCGTTCAGAGGTAAATGTCTCGGGTCACAATAAGACATTTGATGACTCATAGGCCCACACTACTGTATGACGCAAGCGATCACCATTCTGTCCGCATACAACCCAATCCATCCATAGCATTACAACTCATGTGTGTGTGTGTGTGTGTGTGTGTGTGCAGTAACAACAACAACCTGCTGCATGTCAAGAGGAAAACACAGCGTGAAGATATAAATCAAAGATAAACAACATCTCCAAGAGCTTGTTGGCTACAAAGTACCTGATTAGCATTGAAGTGGTCTGTTGCGGGGCTAAATCCAGAGAAACGTCGATACGCGCCTGCCTTATACCAAGACACTGCTGCTGCCAATGACTAATCTAATGACAGCAGCAGCCATGGACACCCACCCACCCAAGCGACCGTAAGTCCCGCAAATACAAGCGACGGCCAAAAGTAGGAAAGGGATAACACATCATATTATTGAGGGAGCATGTGTTATTTTGTGATTTGTACTTGTGATGTTTTACTACTTACAGCTAAAGGCTTTTATGCTAGATTTTTCATTTTGATATCACTGAATGTACATAAACGCACGGACATTTGTGGAGAAATACAAATTGATGATTTCTTCACGTAAAAAAATGGCACAAAACCTTTGGTGAGGGAAACATCAGATGTAACAGTGAGATCTTCTTCTTAGTGGGCTTAGGTAACAATTCCAGTCAATTCCAAAATATTCCGGGTCCAGATGGTGCACCATAATGAAAGCAAAATCACAAACATATGACTAAAGTGGTAGTAGTTTTAGAACAGTCTTGATCTATATCAGAATTATTACCAGTATTTTGTGTTGAAAATAACATTCTTTTAATAAAATAAATCAACAAGCCAACAAAGATCATGTTTTGAGATGTCAAAAGATTGAGTCTTTCTTAGAATCACAGTTGAGAAATGTTAATATCGTGACAACACTTACATTCTAACATCCAAACTTTTTAACTATTCGACGTATATTTCGTCGATGTACGTCAGGTGGTGTGGTCCGTCCTTCAGTTGTTTGATAACAGCTACGGTTCACTGTAAAATTCTCAGTTTGGCCCCATTTGTTCAGCGCGCCCTGGATGTGAGTAAACAGAGCTGCAGAGTGGTGCTGTGAGATGTGCACATGCTGAGGGTGAGAATAAATGCAACGTGACAGCGCATTCAAAAGCCTCCGAGGCAGTGACAGTAACAGTGGTGGGCAGGTGGGAGTGAAGCCGTCTGCTGCACCATCGTCCCATCAGACTGACAGCCAGATTCACTGCAACTCACACTATCAAGGTACAGAGATTTACCACTGAGTCATGACATTTAATGGTACAAACTCGATTTTGATACTAAGGGAATGCCTCAATACTCAATACCGATTTTGATACCACAACGATAATAAATCTAATGTTATCCATCTTAATGCTGCAATAAAACTGGGTTTAATTGGAACCTGGGTAACGGGGCACATCACAAGTGATTTGAAAAACAGACTTTAAAGCTGCCATCCTGTTCCCCCTCCCCTCACCTGGCCTTTGTTCAGGCTCACCTGTGCTCTCTGATCTTCTTCTATCAAACCAAAGCTGGCACATAAACGTACCATAGATAGCACCTAGTGGTGATATGTGAGAATACAACAAGGGACAATCCAATTACAGATGGTAGCTACAGTTGAAACCAGAAGTTTACATGCACTATATAAAAAGACACATATGCTTTTTTCTCACTGTCTGGCATAAAATCAGACTTACTTTTCTGGTTTTAGGTCAATTAGGATTACCAAAAGTATTTCTATTTGCTAAATGCCAGAATAATGAGAGAGATTTTTCAGACAATTTTTTGATGGCTTTCCTCGAAGTCAGAAGTTTACACAGAGTAAGGTTACTATGCCTTTAAACAATTTGGGAAAACCCAGATGATGATGTCATGTCTTTGGAAGCTTCTGATGACGTTTATTGACAACATTTAATTTAATTAGAGACACACCCGTGAATGTATTTGAAGACACACCTGAAACACACTGCTGTGTAACATCATGAGAAAGTCAAAAGAAAGATAGCCAAGATATCAGGAAGAGAATTGTGGACTTGCACAAGTCTGGTTCGTCCTGGTGCAATTTCCAGATGCCTGAAGGTGCCATGTTCATCTGTTCAGACAATTATACGCAAGTTTAAACACCATGGGAATGTCCAGCCATCATACAGTATACGCAAGTTAAACACCATGGGAATGTCCAGCCATCATACAGCTCAGGAAGGAGACGGGTTCTGTGTCCCAGAGATGAACGTGCTTTGGTCCGAAATGTGCATATCAACCCAAGAAACAAAGCAAAGACCTTGTGAAGATGCTGATGAAGCTGGTAAGAGTGTGTCATTATCCACAGTGAAAGGAGGACTGTACCAACATGGGCTGAAAGGCCACTCTGCAGGAAGGAGCCATTATTCCAAAAGAAACATTAAAAAGCCAGATTACAGTTTGCAGATGCACAGGGACAAAGACCTTCATTTTTGCAGACATGTCCTGTGGTCTGACGAAACTAAAACTGTCCTGTTGAACGGCCATAATGAGCACTGTCACGTTTGGAGGAAAAATGAGGAAGCTTGCAAGTCTGAGATCACCATCCCAACTATGATTCCTGCCAACTATTGTGAGAAGCTTGTGGAAGGATATCCAAAACGTTTAGGTCGGTTTAAGTTTAAAGGCAATGGTACCAAATAATAATGAAATGTATGTAAACTTCTGACTTTGAAGAAAGTCATGGAATAATAAATAAATAATAAATAAATAAATCTAATAAATCCTTCTCTCATTATTCTGGCATTTAGCAAATAGAAATAATTTTGTTAATCCTAATTGACCTAAAACAGGAAAAGTTTAGTCTGATTTCATGTCAGACAGTGAGAAAAAAAAAAGCATATGTGTCTTTTTATATAGTGCGTGTAAACTTCTGGTTTCAACTGTGTAAGTTGTTGTTGAGTTCTTTAAATATAAAAATAAACTTTACATCACAGAATGCCATATATACTGAATGTTTGGGGTTCATTTGTGCTGATGAGTGAGTAAACATTGACATTGTCTGTAGATGTTTATAGATTTGAATCCCTCTGTGTATTAATTTGCTAAACTATGGATGGACGCGAGCGAATGGGTAAGACTGTAAACATGAATCGTTCGTGGTTGAATGTTGTGGATGTATGTGGGGGTGGGAGGGCGAGGTGGGGGGGCAGTATATTGTTTCATTTTTTGTGTGTGTATTGAATTTAATAGTTTTATTTGTGATTTGTTATTGTATTTGTATATTATTACTGTCTATTTATGCTATTCATGTTAACAGTACTTCAATACTAAAATGAAACTTAAATAAAATTAAAGAAAGAAATAAAAAACTCAGCCTTTTGCTAGTGACAAAACTGATCTTGTTCTAGTATCTAGTATTAACTATCTTACAGACAGCGTGTTATAGATTCAGAATAAATATATGATCACTTGTTGTGTGGGTTTGGTTCTTCGGATCTTTTCTATCTTTTCAAAATAATGGTATCAATTAAAAACTACTAATAGACAAGTTTTATTTCAGTCCTTGCTAGGCCTGTCACAACAACAAATTTTGAAGTGTGATATGTTTATTCTGACAATATCACAATTAATGATAATATTGAAATGAATTTATACCACTTATGACTTATCACAATAACCTTAAAGCAGAATATTCTCACTAAAGTGAATCATATGGAACATGATGTGGTCAGCAATGTAAAAATAGTACAATGAAACACTAAAGTAGTTAGTTCTAGTATCTATAATGTGTTATGTATAAATTTAAGAAATATGTCCCCACTAATGAGCCTGAAAAAATATTGTTAATCTGTCATACATTGTTGATAAAGTAATTAGGCCTGGTCCTTGCTTCTCCAAATGCAAGAAATATGCCCCAAATAAATAAACAGAGGCTCAAGAGTGTTTTACATTCAACATCCAACACAATTGTGTCTGCTCAAATCGATAGACAACATGTGGTTTCCTCCGCAGCTCTAATCTGACACACACCTGGCCTATAGGGCTCATAATCTGGTCCTCAACGCGTGTCTGGTAGGAAGTCAATTGGCAGGAAGAGAGACAGAGAGAAGCCTAGGACTTCCTGTTCCTCTGAGCTATCGGGATGCGCCGAGTAACACACACTCCCTCCCCCAAAGCAACATGACTCAACAACTTAGTAATCGGCCGCAAAGACGCCCAACCATCAGCGGAAGACACGGAGCGGAGCTGGGGGGGGGGGGGGGGGGGGGAAGCGGGGGGGACCGGGGGGGGGGGGGGGGGTGGGCGGGAGACAGCGAGGTGCACCTTCGCAGCCACGCCCAGTCATCTGTGAGTCACAAACTCCCCTCTGCTCTCAACATGACCAGGACGGGCATCATGATCAAACAGGTGGGTTTGGTTGTCATGAAAAGCAGTTTGGGTGACCATCTGTCTATAGGAGAGAAGACCAGGCTCTGTGTGAGATGTTTAGCGCATGTCGGCAGCATTAGCAACAAACCATAAAAGTCGGCTGCTGTACTTACGCTAAATCAACAACAAACACCTACACATCATTCCTAAAGATATAATTTAACCATTTATTCTTGTTTCTTTCCAACATAGAGTAGAAGTGAACTACAAAGCCATAGATTACTATATGAGGCAGTGCATCAGGGACTTCATATTCTTCTTCGTCTTTGTATATTGACCTCCACAATATTGTCAGTGCTATTATCAGCCATTGAAAGATTTAGATTTAACAATAAGAGAAGTCCATATTAGACAACTCAACTGTCTTCATATTTTTGTTTTTATTTTTATTATTACGCAGGCGCTGGAGCAACTCAAGAGCTGAACATGTAGAATCGTACAGTACTTTCACAGTTAGTATCAATATGGCTCCTCCAATAATTACCAATCCCACGTGCACTCAAACAGACAAGACCCAACAGTATAAAAGGGCATGATTCAACTCATAACGCTGGTCACAAAAGTTACTTTATGGGTAGGACTTACCAGCTCCACTGAACCATAGTGTTTCCTGCTG
>KN485929.1:0-16545 GCA_000787095.1 Periophthalmodon schlosseri
ATTTTCTTTTTTCCATGTTAACTAAGTAATGTTTCAAAATACTACTCAATTATGTACATTTTAATTATTGAATGCAAATTTTTGTCACTGTATAATACTCACTTGGGTTGTTTTAATCAAGTACTTTTTTTATTTTCATTTAAGTAATCTATTTTAAATACATGACAATAGATTATGTTTGACCTCTCCAACCCTCGCTGATCAAAGCTAAAACTCCTGTCAATAGTCACATAAATGGCAGTTCCTTTGGTGACCACCGGATGGCGCCCTTCACCATTCCCTAACATCAACAGTCACAGCTCTGCCTTATATCCCTGAAATACTGTATCTCACTAGTTTCTACTCATTATACATTTGGCTGTAAAGAGGAGTAATACATTACACAGGCTATATTTACAATGGGGTCCAGAGGAATGGTGTCATTACTATGGTTTACTATGGCAGTGTGTTCTCTGGCATGCTTGTGTGTGCGTGTGGCCTATATTCGCCACATAAGGGCAGTATTGCAATGGAGATATAAATAAAACATACCCCCCACACCATAGTTAAAATACAGTCATTTATCTCACGTTTATCGCCCCAAACCATTTCACATAATATAACCGCGGTATGTATTCAATTTGAGGTGATAGATATGGACAGTGCTGTCAGTATTACACATTGGGTGCAGTACTGTGCAAAAGTTTTCAGTGGGTTTTGGTGAGTGAAAAAATATGAAAACACAAAACATGAAGGACATGGAAAATCCCTGCCAAGGCACAGGCTCCATCTCGCAACAATGGTAAAGCAGTAATGAGACCAGACCAAAATATGTTCTGTTATAGTTCAGCAACGCTCACAATAGTTTAAAAAAGCATATGTAATCAAATTAAAATTGTTTAACACCATTTTGCATCAAAACGGTTATTGGATACCTAAAGTGAAATATATTGTATACTATTTCATCATGTTTTACACTTCTCGCTTTAACTTTAGCACAGTACTGTACAGTATGTCTCCTGTCAATTAGTATCTGTGTATTTATGGGACATTTTGCTTATTCTCCAGTGGTCCCTCTCTGAGTGTTAACTTGTGCTCCTTGTACATAAAAAATTCATACGCCCCGAGATTATTAGAGGGCAGATCCAAGGATGCAGACATTCAAAAAAATACGTGGTGCGATGGTTACAAATGCATTACGACACTGTGTTCAACATTCAAAGCTCATATTGAGTTTATGATTAGTTTTAGATAAGTAATTGTGTACACGATTCATGGAAATTAGCTCAAAGCACCTGATGTTAGACACGTTCTGGGTCAAGCTTAAAGGGTGGTCTCTGTCTTTGCAGTAAAAACAGTAAGTTATACCCCTTATATTTATACAAAATGTTGTTTTCTATTTTAGATAATATTTGTCTTTCAAGGTTACATCAGTGAATTATGTATAGTGGAAAAGTCTTTTGTTCAAGTCAAATGGTAAAATGACTATATTCAGTACATTCTATATCATCACAAAAGAGATGGTTTGTATCTGTGCGAAGCCTGGATAAAAAGGGGATGTGTCACAATGTATATAAGCTCAAATTAGTCTGTTTGCAGATATTTTGCTGAGTAAATGGAAATATCTCATTATATATTTTGATAGAATTGTCCCGAATGTGTAAAATGTTATCAGTACAAAATCAGTGTTATCTATACACAACATATCATAACATTTGGGCACTTTCAAAATATGCAGCTCCAACTAGTTAGATATCTGAATTCTCAAATCTTTCAATCAATCTCTTTCTTCTGCTTATATCAGCATTGCCGGATGATGCAGATAATATTTGCAACAATCACTTAGAAGTATTGAAAAAAAAAAAAAAACTTTTCCACCATGATCTAACTCATTGATGCCCTGCCTTGTACAGTGAAAACTTGAAAACAAACAGACTCACTCCACATGCCGCTAAAGTTGAAATCAAAGTGTACAGAAACAGTAGGGATGATTGGACAAGTGTTTGGGCTTTGGCCTGTTTTAGAGTCAGGGAGGTGAGGTTCATGGGTCCTGCAGGTCCTGTCCCAGTTATGCTCACAGTGCAAGTGGTTACTACGGCGACTACTCCATGCCGTTTCGGAGCATCTGATTGGCCGCGATGAGCATGACACTGATGATGAACGCCATAGCGAAGGCGCAGATCAGGCTCTTCCGCACGCACGTCTGACGGTTCTTCTTCTTGGGATGGACTGCAAAATAAACAAGAACAAAATACAGTTAAGTTACTTGTACCATTTTAGTAGGACTAACCACTACTAATAGCGACTAAGTTGAATACTTAAATCACACTGTTCTTCATAAGTCCAGACACCGCCCCTCCTCCCCCCTCACTCTCCCTTTGGACTCTGACTTTGGGTGGAGTTTAGGTGTTTTGATAGAGATGCGCCAATTCCACTTTTTCAGTCCCGATATTTGGGTTTTCAGTATCCCACGTCAGAGACTTTCCTTAAAACAAAATGTATAACTGATTTAAATAAGAAACATAATTTTAGCCTTCAACAGCATTGAATGGGCAAACATTTAAACACTTACACATTTAGTTGTACTTCATTTTCAACAATGAGTCAGGAACATGTTTTAGTTTGAACTGTTAACCCCTCCCACTTAGTCTTTTCTGCCACTGCACCATGACTATCTGAAATAGTCTCATGCAGTTGTTGCTGCATGGTAACTGTCAACTCTGCCTACTTTGTGCTTTTTGCTTATTCTTTAAAATGTACCATGACAGAGAATTAACTCTCATGGATAGTAGTTGTTGTTTTTCCCATGATTTCCCATTGAAGAAAACAGTGTGCCTGACTGGACAGAAAGTGGTGTTCCTGTAGCTTTTATATTACTTATTACCCAAAAAAATGCTTTGCAAAATTCATAGATTATGACTTTCAGTCAGTTCTCTTGCCTGGGATCCAGAATACACACTTCAATACTTTATGAAGTTGTGAGTCTGTGTCTGGTCATTGGTCATTCCCTGTTTTCAAATGGGTGTGACTGACAGGTGGATTAGCCAATCGGGGACACAAGTGGTCCGTATCGGAAATAATAATGGAAACAAAATCACAGGGGGCTGAAAAGCACTGAGGATTTCTGCACAATCTATGAGCAAAGCCCTGCACCCTGTTAATCTGAGGTGAGGTAAATTTGATTTTATTTGTAAATCATAGGTGACCAATGAGCTCTTTTATTTCACATGTGTCACTGAAAAAAAAGATCTGATTGCATGATCATGTTTGACCGGGCTTGAGACCCAGACTGATATCAATCTGTATAAAAAATACAGAGAGATATCATTCTGAATTTGCCAGGCAATTAGTTCTCTATTATCTGCATTTACAATACGCTGCAGAAGAAATCAAAATCAGACTTTGTACAGACTTTCACTTTAAATAGCATGAAATTACAACCAAATTACAATCTACCAGTTCACAGTTTTAGGGTGTGAGGTTTTGACAATGCTATAGTTTTAGTTCAGGGTGTAAACCAGAATATTCCACATGAGTAAGCACTTGAGTGGAAAGGAAAAACTGCTTTTTTTACAGCCAGACCCCAGCTCCAGGTGAGTCACCATCTGCCCTCAACAGTTCGGGTGTTGCCAATAGGGCCATATTACTGTATGGTCTACACATATTCTATTATGGGTATTGGCAAAGAGGTTTGTCTGAACATTAAAGGATGCACGATGTAACTTTTCTAGTGGATGGTCTGCCACCTGCTTGTCTCCATGACAATGTTATTGCTTTGACTGGAATGTTCCCAGTATGGCCTTAAATTTATACATCTCTATGGAGAGAAAGAGATCGCCATTAGTCCAAGTTACAGGTCACACGCTGATTAGTATAAAAATGACACATTTTGATATTATTAATTCTTTAGAAAAGTAATGATTTGCCACAGACAAAAATAAATAAATACATAAATAAAAGGAAAACAAGTAAAATATATAGGCTGTTTATAATAGGAAATAAAGGATGGTAACAAATTATGACTTTCAAGGTGGATCTGAATTCATTTACTAACTCCAGCAGACAGGGGGCAGTACTGCATAATGGCCCTGTGGTTCATTGAAGAAAGCGTTTATTCTTAGCGCAGCATTGTGAAACATCAGTCCAAATAAAAATCTATAACACAATATTTACAGAACAAATAAAAAAAATATTATGATTGTCTCATAATGTTCCAGTGGATTTGAATGAGTTAATTTTGAGGCTGCGCTCCTAATTTTCAGAAAAGTGGATATGGGAGGCAAGCCAGATGTGTCCTTCAATAATCATTGCAGTGAAAACAACAGCACAGCCCTCTCCTTTGCTGTCAGCCCCTCTGTGTCTCTGCTAAAATCACACGATGCATCAATAAATCACATTTGAGCTGCCAGGATCTGAAGAGGAGAGGGGGAAGGAGAGAGGAGAGGAGAGAGGGAAAGAGAGAGAGAACACACACAGGGAGAGGAGAGGAAGAGTGAAAGAGAGAGGAAAGGAGAGAGAGTCCCACTGGAGGAGGGAAGGAGGCATGAAGGATTGTGGGAAACTTCCAGCCGGGGTTAAGTGCAGAGAAAGAATGATCTGTACTCCTTTGCTTGCTCTGTTTCTCATTTAATGTCTCTGTATAGGGCATCCCTCAAAACCACAAACATTTAGAGGAGAGCAAAGAGATGTTTTGTCAAGTGTTTCTTCTTGCTCTAGTTTTACAGACTGCAGTTGGGCCCACATCAGTGATGGAAAGAAACTATTTAGAATTTCACCACTTTTTGGAATAATGCTCCCTTTTATCTTGTCTACATTTGATTTACTTGGGAGGAAGATTGCCAGCTTCAAAGTCAGAATGATATCTCTCTGTATTTTTTTATACAGAGGCACATCAGTCTGGTCAGCACATCCTCTGTTGTACCTCAAGCCTGGCTCAACACGAAGGTGTGGCGCGAGTGAATCAAAGGGGCTCATCGATCGCCCATTATTTAGAACAAAATCAACTTACTCTCACCTCAGATTATCATTCATTTTTTCAAACCTCCTGTGTAATATTTTTCAGTCCCTTTATATACCCTACACCTCTTCCATATAGGCTATTGCATGTATTTTTTTCTTTTCTTTATTTTACTTGTAGCCTACATATACACAATTTAATTAAAATGTATTTATTGGCACATTTCTTCTATCTCCACTTGTGTGCATCCACATGAGTCTGAAAATACAATAAGCAATGTTATATAGAAAAGGTCAAATGAGTGCAGGAAAAGCAGCCCAAGGATGCTTTATTCTGATGTGTCCCCTGCTCCCCTCCACTGTGGGTGTAGAGTGATGCCCCCAGAGCTCTCTGGGATGAACCACGGGGGCAAAGATTCAATGCATTTCCATGAATGAAGAAGTGTCTAGGGAGAAGAGAGTGCGTAATCTGCTGCCTTCACAACTATCCAGATGAAGAGAATTGTATTTAATCATTTTCTGGCAATAAAAATACAATTGCATTTGATTATATACTTTTTTGTTTTGGAAATGAATAAGGCTATTTAGAGATTTTAAGTGTCAGCTATTCTATTTGGTAGTCTGAACTACCAAGTTTTTAAAGTTTCACTGGTCAAAACTCTTGCCTCTCCTGTCTCCAGCCCGGGCCTATTCCCACTGGATTCATTATAAGTTTGTCTCTTTTTATGTGTATCCTCTAACACCTGGAGAGAGGTGTCCAGTATTTCTGTTTCTGCACCTTTAGATATAACATTCGGTCTTATCGCTGTAGACATCATATATACAGCATTTCAAAGCCATTTTACAGCAACTGTGACAAATATTTGATTGTCAAAGTGTTTATTGAAGAAATGAGATGAAGTACACATAAACTAGACTATCTCAACAATACTACACTAGGACTTCAAAATACAAGACATAAACCAGGATTGAATCTAAATTGTACATGGACTAGAGCAGATCTTTCCAGAGATTTCAGGTAAAATCTAGAACTAGAGAATGGTAGAGAAGGTTTCTTAATGTTTTCTTGTATTATGCAATTTGCAAAATACATTTTTTGAGCTTTCAACCATGTTACAACATTGTTTCCTCATCAAAAACATGCCTGAAGAGGTTTTAGATGTCATCCATCTTTGAATATTTTAGCAATCTCTCCCAGGCCCTATTCAAACTCTCCTTACCGTTAGCTGTAACATTCTGTCCAATGCTCCACCCAAAAGCCTACGTCACCCATGCTCCCACACGACAATTCTCCATAAATATACAAAAACATGATACAAAACTGTACACAGTAACTTCACAAACCTGATGCGATGTGCAGTAGTTTCATTAGCATTAGCACAGGCTGAATGTGTGATGTGTGAGGGAGCAACGGGAGGTAGGACAAAAATGAAAGTGAAACTTATAAAACATGTTAATACGTTGTTTTTAGCATTTTCAAAACAATAAAAGGTAACATGGTGATCGAAATATGTTATGTATTAACAATTAATACTACTATTTGATAAAATACCCCCTCTTTGAAATCAAGACATTTAAGCTAACCCTTTGGAAGTTGAAAGGAGCAGGAATTATACGTTTTCTTCCCATAATTCCAAGAAATTTGTCAGTATAGCTCTTCAGATCAGTGCTTATATTTGAAAATGGCTTCCGAATGGTTAGCTGAAATGTCTCAATTTCAAGAAAGCATTGTTCAGATGGCTACATTTGAAACCTTTTCTCCCATGGACCACTCCTGGATGAATGATACATCACCAGACTAAAATAAACCTGGACAAAAACAACACAATATATTACATTTTAAACCAAAATACTAAATACAAGAACACCAATCAAAACAGGAATGTAATATGAACCAGTAATACACCAAGACTAAATCCAATATCAACCAAAAACAGTAAATCAGGCCTACAATTTGACAACTATCATTGCTATATTATACATTGTTTAAAATCTTGTAGCATTGTGGTGTAAGGAAACACACTGAACACAATGGCTACTGTAGGCTATAACCTACGCCAAAACAAGAGCCGAACAGCAGCAGTCTCAGTTCACTAGAGCCAGTCTCCAAAACAGACCAGTAACTGATGAATAGAACCTTCACATCAACTTGTCGGCATAGCAACCAAGTGTCACATACAAAAGCAGTTACATTAACAACAAAACATAAACAGTTGCATGAACAATAAAAGGTCTCAACTCTGAACTAAATCAGATCATTACAATATACAATACTATTATAATTGCGTTGCCCAAGGTGGGAATGCCATGACTTTGGCATTTTCAAGGCCAAGCATGTTTAATTCAGATTCCAGTTTTTAATCTTGGAACAGCTACACAACTCTGATAAATATTACATTGAAATTCAAAGCGATGTCCTTAGTTTTGCTTAATGGACTATGATGTTGTCAGCTACACATTTACTTTTGCGTTTCCACTTAAATAAACTAAAAAACATTATACAGGTTGTAGTTCAAAACATCTGTGCCTCTCCTCATTTCTTTTTTCATGATAAGGTCCTAAAATGTATTTACAAAATTGATCGCACGATGTTCCAACCAGGACTACAAACATACCAGTTCCAAACCAAACCAAATGACAGGAGCACACACAGGACCAACCTGGACTAAATACTCAACAAAATTAAAGGTGCACTGTGTAACTTTTCTGGTAAAGGTTCCACTACCTGCTTGTTGTCATGGAAATGTTATTGCTAATGTTCCACAGTAAGGCATTAAGCTTATCTATCTCCACAAATAACGGTCTATAAGAAACAAGTACAGAACAAGGACATTGGATATATTTAATCTTTTCCAGTGCATCTTGTAGAATGATATTGTTACTGCATTAGTCTGGGCATTTCCTTATTCATTTTGCCATTATTAACTCAACTTATTTGATTCATTTTTCTGTTCTGCTGCGTTTCACAGCCTGTTTCTACAGACAATGCCCTATTCAAACTGTGTTCCGACTTGTCACCAGCTTGATGGTCACATCACAGTCTTAACAAAACATTTTAATTCTGCTAAATAAAGCTGAATAAATGACTAGTCAAATAAAGAAACATTTGACTTTGAGGTAATTGGTTTTACAACAGTCATTCAAGCTGAAAGGGAAGGTTTGTGTTTCAGGAGACTGCCCTTTACATGGAGCCATGAAAATACTCAAAATATATGCTTATAATGTAAAAAAAAAAAAAAAAAATGTCTAATGTAATGAATGTGCTGCATACCATATTACTAAAACATGACAGTTGGTGTTGAAGCTCCTCAGTGGTTCAACCAATGCATATTGTTGTGTCATTGATGTTCAGTTCACCGCCACCATGGTTTAATGTGCTGGGTGAGTATGGAAAGTGAATGAATAATGCATGAAACTGTAAAGAGAGTTTGACCACCTGTAAAAGTGCTATGTAAGCCTAATGCATTATCATTATTTTAACATTTTGTCAGCTTATTTTCATTTCATAAAATAAGTCATAGTGGAAGCAGTTACAACAAAGAAACTCATTATTTTTGACTAATATAATGGGTTATAATACAATTTTCATTCAGTGTAAATCTGATCAGAGCCTCAGCTTTGTTCACATTTTTCTATTTTCTCCTCTATAATGTACGTTAAAAGAAATCATAATGCTGTTCTAACTGTGTTTTCGAGCATAAAACACCATTAAGAGACTTTTATAAGTTTTGACAATGCTGCTGGCTATTGCATTCTTACCTCTGTAAAAAACATTTGAAACTGAGTCTTGCAGAATCACTGTGCCCATTTAGTTTTATGATAATAGCCATCATCTATACTTTAATGTTCAGATTGGGATAAATAAATAAATAAATAAATAAATCTGTGGCAATGTTTATGTGGCTATTTACGCTAACATGTCCATTTGCCAGTAATGTACCTTTTGTCATGCCTAAAGCCGATATTATCCCCACACTTTTACTTTTCTAGATATAAGTAAATACAGGCACTGTTTCAGACTTGATCTAAAATGGCTTAATAACAGAAACAAGTCTGCTGACTCCCGCATTAGAAAACTGCAGTGCCCAATTGGAGCTGACGCTGGCGTAAACATCATCACAACCAAGAATCGGCACCTCTGATGGATAGCTGCAGATCACACTAGTGAGTAGCGGATTTTTTCATTAGTACCAAAATGACTACGCAACGCTGATGAATCCTACGTGTATCATCAATTAAGAAAATAAAATTGGAGAATAAAGTAAGCAGAGAGCAGTGGGCGTGTGACGGTGGTGGTGAAAACGGGTATTGATCAGCAATATGGTGTCTTGAAAACAAGCGATTAAAGATTGCTCAAACATGCACATCACTCCAAATACAACTTTGGTTGAGTAAATGGCAAGGGTAATCAACCATAACATCTCTAAAAGCTCTAAAACAGGTCTAAAAGTTGATTTTCCAGAATAGGTCTGCTTTAATAGTGGTCCAAATTCTTCACTGCCATCAGTTTCTAACCATGTTTCACAACTTAAGCACAACCATGGACAAAAAGCTACTAACTGTGCACCAGTTCTACTTCCAGGTTTATGATCGAGGAAAAAAATGTCTTATAGTTAAATGCAGACGCCGAACAAAGATCTGATTTTGTGCAATAACAGCTGCTTTTACAACGTACTGTTCTGGAGTCAAATCGGATACAGGACCTTTAATTACCTCCTGAGCCATGACTGCATGGTTTGCAGCCAATGTGCAGGGAACGGTGCCTTGAGGGACTGCCAGGTGTGCCTTGACAAAATTTACAAATGCATTTTATAAAAAATAAAAAGCAAATGAATTGCCATCACCACGTCAGCGGCATGGACAATAGCTATATTATGAGCCACTTTATTTTTATCAAAAGTGTGGCGTGGTAGCATTTTAAAGGGTAGTGTACAGTGGAATCTTTTCAACCAAAAAAATGCCCCATGATTCAAAAAACATTGAAAAAAACACTGCTTCTCTCATTGTATGGCTGACATTTGTACCTGCCAGAATCCAATCAACAATGTTTACCCATTCAAAAACCAGTGGTGGAATGTAATGAAGTAAAAGTAGTAAAGTACTATACTTAAATACAAATTTTAGGTATCTGTACTTTACTTAAGTAAATTTTTTACTTTTACTTCACTACATTTGAGAGAAGGTGTCTGTACTTTCTACTCCACTACATTTTTGAAAAGTATTTTTCATTATTGTTTAAGACCTGCCGAAAAGGCAGAGGGGTTTATTGTTAGCACGTTCATAATTTGAGCAAACAAAAATATTAAAAAAATGAAAACAACTAGAAAAAAAAAATGATTCAGTTGTTTCTGTTGAACAAAATATAGCACAAATCTTTATTAAAATCATTTATCGTCATAAAGCAATCTTCAACATTTGAAACCTTATAAGACCTCAAAATCTGCGCAAAATACTTTTGCTATAGATCCCACCTCACTCAAGCGCCTGTGTCTTAATTGTGATACTGTGATTGACTCCACGTACCTCCTTCATACTCCGGGCAGTTCCCTGATGTCTCATTGAGGCTCTCCTCCTCTGTGATGATGATGTTCTCGATGTCCTTCATGGTAAGGTGGTCTCTGAAGGCGTGGAACAGAACCTGTTTCAGCTCGTCCAGAGACAGCTGCTGCATGTCAAACTGAAGAGGGACACAGACCGGACAACACATGGACAGAGGGGGCATCAATGCAATGTTAAATGTTACTGTTATAAAACAAGAAACATTGTCCAGATTATTGACGGATTATTGATAATGCTACTACAGTATTTTCCAAACATTATTATACATTACTGCCACCACATAATAACTGAGATAAGAGTACTCTGGGTCTATAACATTGCTGTATAAAATAACTATAGCAATGCAATAGTTCAATTTATAGGGTCCTTATTACACTATTTTCTGATCTATGTAATAAACCCTACATATCTAGGCTGAGTTCTTCTCTCAAACAGAAAATACTGTTCCACCTTTTGATGTTATGTGGTAATACAGGTAGTGCTCCATTGTGTTTCTTCACTAGAATCGTTTGGATAATTTCAGCCATGGAATTGCCAATTTCTACTGCACAGAAGGTAAAATGTAGCTGTTAACTTGAATACTACCACTATGTGACATCACAAGGTGGAATAGAGCATTTTGAGCTTTGGAGATGTAGACAGACTAATAATAAAGTGGAATAGAGATTTTGAGCTTTGGAGATGTAGACAGACTAATAATAAAGCATTACTCAGATGTGTGAATGAAACAAAACACAACTCCGGGTGTTTTTGATGAGGTACCAACATTATAACATGACTTAAACCTTAGAAGAATCCATTGTATGTAATATAGGACATTTAAATTCCAGCCTGACCAGTCAACCCTTTAAATATCCTATATTACATTTCTCCTTTGTAGTGATTCACTGGAATTTTTAACACCAATTGAACAAGCATATATAAACTATTGCAAATAAATACAATAACATTTTGGGGGACAATGTGAGAGAAAACTGACATTACAGTTACCTAAAAAAGTACTCCATCGACTAAACATGTTGATCAAATAGGGGAGATATCAGTGTGTGTGTTTGCATATGCATCAGCACAGCTATTTTTGGAGCTTGAATCAGTATGCCAGTCTGCTGTGTGCATGGATATAGGTCTTTAAATGTATGCATGTACAATGTGTGGAGAGCACAGGCCAGTTAACATGGAAATAGCCTGAATACTCGCTGCCTTGTAGACGATTATATTAGGTTGTGTGAGAATGTTTTTTAATGATTTATGAAACTTAGACCAATCTGCTACTCAGGTGCCAAGAGCTGTCCTCCTCTGTGTGCCCTTCCTGAATAACATCATTGGCGCAATGGGACAACCCTCTGAGATGAAGGCACATCTCCTCCCCCTGTGCCCACATTGACATTGTTCTATCACAGACCAGTCAATAAATATGACCATATATGCTGATGCCATCCAATGATCAGGTCGAGTATGACCACCCTTATGCAATTCACAACAATGAGATCCACTGTCTATTCTTAAGTTTAATTCCATACTGTGGAACATTCCTGGCAAAGCAATAACATCTACAGACAAGAAGATAGTCCCACCAAAAAGATACATAGTGCCACTTAAAAAAACAATCCAAAAGAGTTTGAAGTTTCACTATGTCAAATTCCTTCTCTTCCTTTGAGGAGAAGTGTCCCGCTTGTCTGACACCACACATTACCAGCGGCCATAATTCACTCCTCCCTCAGTATGACATCATACTAAAGCGACTCTCTAAGCATCTGCGTCTTTAAAATGTCTTGGAAGCAACCTCAGGTACAATGTGATCATCGTTTATAGCAGATGGACATGTTCCGAGCAAAACAGGGGCTTGATGAAGAGCGAAAAAAAAAAAGTAGGCAAGACGATATTATGTTTAGGTCAGGAAAAATCAGGAAGTAGCAGAAGACACAGATGGAGGACAGAGATGACAGACGATTGTGCAGAAGATGTATGAGTTATTATGGACAGAGATGCTCATTTCAATAAAGGACGATTATCTGCTTCATCATGGCATCTGCGCTTTCAGGTCTGACAGCGCACTGCAAAAATGTAAAATTCTGAATTCATTTATTTTGACTTTGTGGTCCTAAATTATTGGCCAACGGGGTAAGGAATTTGCAGTACTGATGTTGATGATACATTTTCGTGGTGTTCTACAGGATGAATACATGTGTTACTTAGTTATGATAAATATGTATTTGCCATACTTTATTCTTCTGTATGATTTTTTGTTTTTATTTTGCACACAAATAAGCCTAACTAACTTTTCTTTTCTAACATGACCATTTGCTTTTCTTCATAGAGAGTGCCTGAAATGCTTCCCACTAAAGCATAAACTAATGTATCTTGCAATATTAAATTTAGTTTTTATTGAAGAAAAAAAAAAGAAAACCAACAAAACAAAACTGGAAAACATGAGACCTTACTCTGAGTGGGGTGGTCTCTCCACAGATCTTTGTCTGATGACATCACCTACTGGTCTCCATGAACAATCAACATTCTGTGCAAAACATCCATCAGAAAAGAGTGCACCTTTAACTGTCGACAAAAAAGCATTGCAGTCAGTGTCAATAAAAAACTGAGTTTCCTTTAAGACTCTTTGGACTGTGGGATAGGTGACATGACAGCTCAGGACAGGAGCACCCAAAGCCTACAATGTTCCTGTCAGTTTGTGCAAAAAGTAAAAGCATCAAAGGAACTGACCTGTTAATGACCCAGTTTGATTTCTGAAAGGCACTGGCAGTGAAGGAAGGTGTGGTTTTGTCTATTTAATGACATTTGAAATGCCATTATAACTTAAGTATCAATCAGATGTAATGTTAGAGGGTTAATACCAAGGCCCTGCAAACACGCAAAAAGCCATAATATGGGCCAACTGGACTTGCAACCAGAATCAAGAATCAATCATAACATCAGGACAATCAGATGTTTATTCTAACTGAAATGCTACTACATGGACTAATATTTTACAAACCCCATGTACAGGAACAAGCCATTTCATTTTATTGTTCATACAATTCACTATTAACTTTTAGTCAGTAAGAGGTGGTGTCACCAAAATGTGTAGTTCTGGAGGTCAGACATTTTTGGTTTGGGTGTGCACTATGTGACTTTTTTTTTTTTTTTAATCCAGGGAGCAGTCACTCCCTATTAAGATACATAACATCATTTTGGATGGTGCCAGACCTTGAGAGAATTATCCATGCATTTGTCTCCAGTAGGTTAGACTACTGTAACGGCCTGCTCACTGGCCTCTCCAAACGAGCGTTAAGACAGCTGCAGTACATCCAGAATGCTGCTGCTTGGGTCCTGACTAGAACTAGGAAGTATGAGCACATAAGTCCTGTGCTCAGTTCTCTGCACTGGCTCCTGTGGCTCAGACAATAGATTTTAAAGCAGCTCTGCTTCTGTACAAGTCTCTCCATGGCCTAGCACAAAATACATCTCCCACATGTTAGTGCCATATGAACCCTCTCACATTCTGAGGAAATCAGGGACCGGCCTCCTGCTGGTGCCCAGAGTCAGGACTAAACATGGGGAGTCTATACAGCTAAAACCTGGAACCTGGAACAGTGAGACAGGCCTCTACTTGACAATGTTTAAATCCAGGCTCAAAACATTTTTTTATTCTGCACTCTTCTCTTTTTAATGCTCAAAACATTTTTTATTCTGCACTCTTCTCTTTTTAATGTTTATTTTATGATGATTATTTATGTTTTGATTTGTTTGTATTGTGATTTTAAAGTCTTTCTTATTCTGTAAAGCACTTTGTGTGTGAATTGTGCTATAAAAATAAACTTACCTTGTAGATAAGAAAACCTCTGTGTTCTACAAGTCTGTATATATTTCTGTTGTTGTTACTGTTCCTACCCTGGTTAAGGGTGTTGGAAAAACACACTCACACACTTCACCTGATGTACCTTTGTGACTTTGTTGTATGAGACTGATTGGTGGTGATCTGAAAGGCCAGTAACTCCAGATCCAGGTCAGCTGTGGTAATTGTCAGTAGTTTACCATCATCAAGTGTATAGTGAAAAAGTACAACAATAGAAGATCATGGTGTGGGCTTTGTTTTGGACAATCTGCACAATGGCAGCGTTAAGTGAACTGCTGGACAATGGGGTAAAGAGGAGGAGGTGGCCCAGATAAGGATACAGGATCGTAAAGGCAGAACAATTCATGAAGGTCATAGACAGTAACAGTCTCCAGTGATTTAAAACCTCCTTCAAAGAAATACGCACAAAATTACAAAGGCAAGCATGGACGATGAGTTTGGGGACTGGCGGAAAAAGGAGTAAAGAGACAGTGATAGTATGAGAGTAATTTGCTTTTGTTTGGGACAGTCTGACTATTAATGAAGGCTACAGGTTATCAGGAAACAAGTTGGATGTTACAAAATGACCACAAAGCCTGAGTTATATAATGAACATAAATCTAAAGTTTATTTACTAACTCAGTGGCAATCTAATTGACTTTGACTGACTAAATAAAATGTATCATCAAAAATGTTTTATTTCTCCGATAGTAGAAAGTGCTATGAAATTCTGGATAGAATTGTATCAGTCAAATCTTATTATATCAATATACAAAGGCAGTCTGTTAGCCAAATGTTAACCAAAGAATTACGTTCTAAAAAATAAAAAAAATAAAACATAGAATGATCTGTGACAACAACAGGGCTTTTAAATTTGACATTATAATATCTTCCTTTACTTGTAGACTGTGTATATTTGAATGCACCAGGGTAATTGTTTACACAGACCTTGCAAAGACTGCTAAAGATTTCACATTTTGCCATATAGACCAGAGACAGGAGAGATGGAGAGATATAAGATGCAGGAGGAGAGAGTGCTACAGTTTGTTTATATTGCAAGAATGGCACTGAGAAAACTGGAGTTACTGTTTTGAAAATCATGGGGGAACTGAGAACTAGCAGCTTTGCTTACACTGAATACATAATCTTAATGGTGAAATGCAGTTCGTTTCATTCAAATATCTGGGTAACATCAGTGTTTTACTATTTGTTGGAGGAGAATGCATAGAGAGATTCTGAGATCTGCATTTGAAAAACTCCTGACTCCAGTCACCACATTTCTGCTGACATCCGTAAATTAGATTTGGAAAAAAGAGAAGCATCCAACCTTCCATTGCAAAGGAAGCTCCAGTGCCTGGAGATAAAGTCATTCTCTGCTGAGATAAAACAACTGTTTGGGCCAATCTCTTCTCTTTGATGAGGGACATAAATTTACACTTTGATAATTTACTGTGGATAATTTATCAAAACTTCAAATATTACAGAAAAGTATAGATGCCATGGTATTCTCACAATAAAAGTATGGGCCTAGGCTGGAAACATTTTTGCTATGTGAATATGGACCTAAAAACCCTTGCAGTTACAGATATTAACAAAAAAAAAAAAAAAAGCATTATTTATAGAATTATAGAATTATTTTTCAATCTGGTCACTTATTTGAATTCTCACTGACTGCGCTATAATCCTTTTTACTGTAATGTTTTGGTTGTTCTGTGCGCTTGAATGGGAGAGGTCCACTTCAGTGTAATGTGAATGGGCCTGGCCACTATCTAACCACAGCTTTTTCTATTGTCTCTCCACGCAATTTTGAATTCACAGAATGAGTGCACAATACAATCCATATGCAAATACATTTTAACCTACACACCTCATTTTCAGTGACTCATTGCAACATTTCCTCTCTCTCTTCCTCTTCGTTTGTCCTTACTCCGCCATGCAAAGTAAACCAAAACTGCATTTTTTTATTATTGTCATATGTCTTACCTCTCAGGCAAAAAACATCCTTTTTAGAGTGCACCCAACAACCAATTTTCAGAAGTAAACAACTTCAAAAGTATACAAGCCTTAATCAACCAACTGGCCAAATGTGGACACTTGAAAGAACCTAAATCATGTATATGCCCATTTTCCTGCCTCCCCTGAATCTTTATTATGGTAATACGGTCTGTATTTGTGCCGATACTGGAGCACACTTAACAAGCCTCACATCCACTCACTCTCTG
>KN485930.1:0-23864 GCA_000787095.1 Periophthalmodon schlosseri
TAACCTGGAGTCTACGTGGTGAAGTTGCTCTGCCTGTGTTCCCCCAGCGTCTTCATTTTTCTCCCCTCCTCTTTTTTTTTTTTTTTTTTTTTACAGCACCCTTTTTTTTTTTTTTGGTACAGCACCCCCCTCTCGCCCTCCCTCTCCTCCTTAGACCCCTCCCTCACTGTCTTTGTTGTGGCGGCGGCAGCAGAGCATTGCATTGCACGGCGGTCTGAAGCATTGTGTCTGATTTCCAGCAGACAAACTGACCTCTGGGGATTTATTGACAGCGAACTCCACAGAGGCAGACGCAGAGCTGGAGCAGGAGGAGGAGGAGGAGAGGGGAGGAGGAGGGAATAGGGGAGGTGCAAGGAGACAGGGGTGTGGGGGGACGGAGGGGGCCAGACAGACAGACAGATGGGAGGTAAGATGGGGAAAGAGGTGATGAAACAGGAAGCAGGTAGAAAGAAAGGCACGGACAAGGAGATCAATACTGCAAGGAAAAACACACACCCTGAATGTAGTTTGATTTAAAAATTTGTTTTAGTTGGAGCAATAAGTGAAAGAAAATGGCCGCCTCTTACAAGAACCTAATTAATTTTGAAGGATCATCAGCCCCTTTAGTCCGAGGCAGGGTACAGGAGGGAGAGCGGGAGGGGGAGGCAGACCCCTGGGCTGATTAGAATTCACTGCAGGTAGGCGCTGGCTGCTGCTCACCCACTGTGTCACGGCTAAAATGGAATCACTGTGGTGAGTGGCAGTCTGGGCCACCGGAGCCCGCTTGTCTTGAGCTGGTTCTTTGTGCCAGAGCTCACCTCACGTTACCCCTCGGGCAGGTGCATTTCCACACAGCACATATATGTCTGCATTGTCCCAGACACAGCTCGCTGTAAGGCCCAAGGCACCAGCCTCAATTACATCACGAGCCATCCCTGCAGCACACAGAAAACAGCAAAAGGTCAAATATTTGCCATACTGGTGGATTCAAGCGTTTTGGCAAATGTGTCTGTGCTCTCCTAATAAAATGGGAAATTTTACCTCTCTCTTGTTGAATATGTTTGTTTTAAATGTATTCTGTTATATTGGTTTGTGAAGACTTTTTAGAGTGTGTCTAAAAAATACGCTCTGGATGCAATTTGGGAGAGAGTTCAGAAATGTCTTATTTTAGCTTTTGACCTGGAGCAGGAAATGTGATCTAGTTGCAAATGTGTTTAGTCCCGAATCATATGTGAATAATAGAGAAGTATTTTTTCTAAAGAACGGCCCATCTCATCGCTGCATGATCTGTCTTTGCACGCTTTCACATGTCAGAACTGAATCATCATTTGTCATAAACACTACAAGAAAACAAAAGCAGTTTTTGCAATAAACAAGGAAACGTGGTCCGAACACAAAATGCAAGAACGAAAACTGTAGCTAGTTTCAGATCTACAACATCCTGTATGCCTTTGATTGACACCTGAATAGTACATCTTTATAATTCCATGTATGTTATTAAAATATTCCAGTCACATTTCCCTAGCTACATTAAAGAATAAAAGAGCTGTGTGTCTTAATGTATTGATATCTTTTTTTTTTTAATCAAATATAAAAAAAACCCCTTATAAATACCTTATAAAAACAAATTTTCAACTTTTCCTTAGTGAATGTTTCAAAGCAAATGGTGTTCACCCAGTTGAAAAAAATCAAGATTTAAAAAGATTTAATGATATACAGTTTAATTAAAAATATTGAGAATAAAATGTGTGAGAGTCTAATTATAGTTGGCGGTCTTAGGGCAACTTGTGCCACACTCTAAAATATGAAAACTTGTTTTTGGCAATTACAAAAATACAAATGCAACTACAACTTCAAAGCTTTTTGCAATTGTACTTCATAGGCGTTATAGTAGTTTTATTATATCAAGGGTCAAAGCCCCTTAGCCTTAGCCTTCCTGAACAGCTTATAGGTCTACTGCTTTAACTTGGAAAGTCCAAAATGGTTTCTGCTTGGCCAGAGCATATGAGCTTATATAAAAGCACTGGTTATATAATGCAGTGTCTGGTGACAGTACGTATGATTACGTTTATTGTCAACAGACTCACTATACAATTGTGTAAGTCAGTGGCCAGTGTCTTTTGCTGTGTCATTGTTATTAACATGCAAAAGTGCAGACTGGGCATTTGAATTTTTTTCACCCTGGTGTCCAAAGACCTTACAAGTATTACTATTTACTTTTCGCACACACTAAATGGTGTCATTATACTTTCAGGAAGTATAGAAAAATATATAATTAAATGGCTCTTGGCTCTGTCTCTAAATTCCTTCAAATGCATTATTTAAAAGTTGACCTGAAAGACCTGTACTATTTATTTTGGTGACCTTTGAGTTGTGTTGTTTGACTAAGAAGAATAGTATGTGCCAACAATTTGGTGCAGGTCTGGTCAAATCCTAAACGTGGCAGAGTTTTTATTTGGCAGATTGTCGGGTCTAGTAGTTAGGTGGGAAATGCAGGTGTAGACTGACTGTTGACTATTTTTTTTGCAATACTTTTATAACAGCATTGATAGTTACCATGCCAAAAGAAGGCATTACCAACAGCGTGCAACTAATGAGAGTGGAATCGTTACTGAATAGCACAAGGGCGTTTTGCATGGTTTCTTCAGGGAGCATGACCTTAAATGATACCATGAGACTTTTAATGTGGTTTACATCATTTTGTCCCCAGCTGCGAGGTCAATTTTTTTTCCCAGTGTTTGGACGGGTATAGTATAAAAAAGATAACTCACCAAAATCGGCCCGTCACATGCTTGATCTTGTTCAATGCCTTTCTTGTGCATTTAATGAATGACTTGTGTGTTAGAAATTCTATTATCTCTTGAGCAGATTGTAATTTGAAGAATGCAGCACTTTGGCACAAAATTTGGTTTGCCAAAATTTTGAATCTTGCGCTTTTTTAAGTTAGAATTAAAAGTAATTTATTTAGACGGGCGTGGTTTTACTGCCCTTTCACAGAGATAACCAATGAACAACCCTAAACCATAAAAACAATCTTATTTCCACCCTTGCTTTGTAATTGGAGGTCATGTGTGCACAGGCCCGCCATTGGTCTGTGTGTAAAAAACTCCTCTTCTTCACGCATCTGTTGCAGCGTGTTGCGGGGTAGATATCTGGTGCTACCGTGATCGGGTTCATTAAGGGAGTGGCAATAACATTGAGTCTCTGTGTGTGTGTGCTATTAAGATTTGTCTTTGTCTTTTTTCTCCCTCTCTCTCTTCCCTCCAAAAAGCGTGGCAGAGTAACACATGATTTGGGCCGAGTGCAGTGACAGTAGAGCGAGCAGTGCCGGCCTCTGAAGTCGTCTCACTCACCAGCAGCAAACCTGACGCCTGACCCGCAGCACCCCCATCACCAGCTACAACTCCAACCACTCACCACGGCATCGGACTGTGAGTACGCTCCCGTACAACTTCAAATCTGCACCACTCCACACATTCATGCAATTAAACAGAAAATCTACCACATACATGTATATTTTTGTTACTATTTTTTGTTACATTGTTTTGTAAATTTGTAATAGTTTAATACTTCAATTTACATTGCGTATGGTATGTAAAGTTGGACTACTTTGAGTGGATTGCATGGGATTTCATCATAAACAGGGTTTATAAATAGACTTATATGTTACTGTCACTGAGGAAAGCAATGGTTACACATTTTTTACACCAGTTCACCCTGTTTAAAAAAGAACAACTATTCAGTTCTTAAATGTATTTATTATAAAAGTTGCACAACTTCTTCACAAAATCAACATATTTTAGTTGTCGAAATAAGAACGTTTTATAAATATGTACTTAACAAGTGTAAAAGTAATTCAGTTTTGATCCTTTTTGTTTCAGACCTAAAATATATTAAGTTGTAACTTATGGACTAGCGAGGTCACAGTGCAGTCTTATAGACAGAGCGCCATCACAGTGAACACATGGCTAACACAAAAGAGGCCCATGTCCTGTGAGCCCACTGCTCCATCTAATGGTGGAGTAGGGAATCTCGCCAAAACCAGCACACCCACTGCACCGGGACACTGCCACTGTCCTGTTTCCAGCACGTCAAAATCTAAAAGACAGTAACACTGTAGCCAGAAAAGCCAGTCTTACATATGCAAAAAATGCAAATATGCAGAGCTCTAAGAAATATGAATATTTTTAAGTTATATTACAGAGCCAGGTTTTCAATATTTAAAAAACTCTATGAAACCTTGTTTATAACACTGTTTTACTATGTTAATTTATCCATTGCTGATAGTCGGGTGTGTGTTTTGCTGCTGTAGGTGACCTCAGTTGCAAGGGGATGACCGAGCGCATTCATAACATCAACCTTCACAACTTCAGTAACTCTGTTCTCGAGACCCTCAATGAGCAACGCAATCGTGGGCACTTCTGTGACGTGACAGTTCGAATCCATGGAAGTATGCTGCGAGCTCACCGCTGCGTGCTGGCTGCTGGGAGCCCCTTCTTTCAAGACAAGCTGCTGTTGGGCTACAGCGACATCGAGATCCCGTCGGTGGTCTCCGTACAGTCCATCCAGAAGCTCATAGACTTTATGTACAGTGGGATCCTGCGCGTCTCTCAGTCTGAGGCCTTGCAGATCCTCACCGCTGCCAGCATCCTCCAGATCAAGACGGTCATCGATGAGTGCACGCGCATCGTGTCTCAGAACGTGGGCCTGGCCGGGCCAGGGGGCTTCCCTGTGATCCCTGGAGACTCGGGACAGGACACCCCCCGAGGAACGCCTGAGTCTGGCACCTCTGGACCCAGCAGTGATGCCGAATCCAGCTATATGCAAACATCATCACAGCAAAATGTGGAGCGCACCATCACATCGCTGTACGGCTACACCAATCTGTCACAGCTGAATGGCAAACAGGACCGCTCCCACTACATCAGCCCTCTGTCCACCTACGACCCAACTGTGGGGCCTCACAAAGACCAACAGGCCCAGGACCCCCCCTGGATCAACCGGCTGCAGGAGCGCTCACATCAGGGGGACCGCTTCCCCGAGTCCACCACCCACTGTCGAAAACAGCCCAGACCCATCCGAGTGCAGATTAAGCAGGAAGATGTGGATGAGTACGGCTGCTACGAGCCCCTGCCTGAGTGCCAGGAGGACGGGGACCATGCGGTGGAGAGCGAGTCCAAAGGAGAAAGCTTCGATTCTGGGGTGAGCTCCACTCTGAGCAACGAGCCGGAGGCGGCGGAACAGCAGTCGGGCTACATGTCAGGCTACAGCCGAGAGGCGGCAGGAGAGTCCCAGCACTCTGATGGCCCCTCTGTGCAAATAGAGGTCAATGACTCGTCCCCAGAACAGGCCCAGGACATGGAGGACGTAGACACGTCCCACAGCACTACTGACAGTAGCATGATGCAACCCCTGTCAAATTCTGTCATGTCTCACCCCCTGCCAAGTGCCCCACACTACACCAGCAACCTGAGGATGCCGCTAAATGTGACCAGCAACCCCCAAGTCATGGGCGCTGGCAGCACCTTCCTGCCTACTCTCTTCCCCGGTCAGTCGCCCAGCAACAGCAAGCCTTTCCTGTACCTGCCCGGTCAGCAGCAGCCCCCGTTTGTGGCAGTGCCGCCGCCCTCCATGCCTTCATTCCCAAACCCTCTGCCCGTGCCACAGTCACCTGTGCAGCAGCCGACGGGCGCAGGCCTGACTCAGGGGGAGAAGAAGCCCTACGAATGCACTCTGTGCAGTAAGACCTTTACTGCCAAGCAGAACTACGTCAAACACATGTTTGTCCACACCGGTGAGTCTAGCGCTTTCACTGTAAAACATCTTCCATTTCATTTAAGCACTACTGTAGTGTTTAATATTATGTACACTACTGTAGTGCTTAACATTATGTACACTACTGTAGTGTTTAACATTATGTACACTAATGTAGTGTTTAACATTATGTACACTACTGTAGTGTTTAACATTATGTACACTAATGTAGCGTTTAACATTATGTAGACATGTATTCAATGTTTACATTAGGTATATCTGCCTAGGGTACAAATTAGTATTTGGCTGCTAGTTACATCACTTGTATGTTTTATTCTTTATGTTGGAAAAGTCAAACTTCCCGAAGTACTTTCTCTGAAATAGTTAATTAAAATTTTCTAATTAATTAAAACAGTAAAGTGAAACTTTGTGAGGCGTGATAACACTCCTTTTAACATGTCTCAGGTGGCATATCAAAATTCAGACCTGTGCCACAAGTCGTAAGAGTTATTATTTGAAAGTTAATTTTGGATGATTGTGTTCACGCTAAGAGGTGAGAGCATGGTGAAAAAATGTTGAAAAAGTTATTATAAATGTGCAGTCCCATCCAGATGATAATTCACAAAGGTTTCACATTTTAATATATATTTAAAATAAACAGTGTTCATACGCAGTCCTTAATTACAATTTTATAATGTGAAGAATGTAGGAATATTGTAATGCATACCTCAGATCTACCAAAACACCAAAATCTCTAAAATACTGAAAATGTTTTCTTTTTATATTTTTATCTTTAAATTGAATTTCTGTTATTTCTTGAGTAGGAGCCGCCCATAGTGTCAGACATCTTAAGAGAGAATAAATTAGAACACACTCACATTAGTGCTTATTCCAGCAGTCATTATTATTCATATAAAGCCCACTGACTCTTCAAAACTACATTTAATTATTACAGCTATTCTACACTTAATTACAAATCTCATCACACTTTTTACAAGAAGCCATGATCTGAAGTCAGAAGTCAGTGAACATTTATTCTTTGGACTACACCAGGAAATGGTGTGGAGGGACACGCGAATAAAATAAAAGATGATACATTTGGTAAACTATTCATTAATATCTTAATTATTATTTTTCATAATCGTTCACCAAATAAATTAAAATTAAATAATGAGGACCACGGCTCACTCCAAGAATCACATGCGAGTGTTATTTCACATATTAAGTTATTAGCACAGACACACTGTGTGAGACATTAATGATGTAGCACTTGCCATGTGGTGAAAGTAAAAATCTAGCTATTCTGTTTTAATAAAAGAAATACTTCATATTTAATAGTGTCTTGCTTTTATGGAAAGGAAAAACACTTCTTTAGTGCAGGACTTAACAGATTTTCTGGTGTAACAAGATGACACAGGTTTAAATAATTCTAGCCCGAGGTGAACGCCTCCAATGGCAAAGTAACATGTCTGGCTGCAGGCTGCGTGTTACTGCAAAAGTTTACAGTTAAAGCTGTTACATGGTTTATGTGGCGCCAACGCCACTGGCAGGCCTCCAGTCGCTTTACCATTCGCCTTGAACCAAATCTCTATTGGCAGCTACATATGTCTGACTGTGATCATTAGAATAACACACCTGTGTTCTCACTTGCACCTTTGTATCCAAATGCAGAGGGATGCACCGCTCACACATTAGAACAAAAGCTCACATTCTCCTGTCGGACGTGAATAAGACTAAGATAGTATCTATTTGGGATCTACTTTGTATATGTGTGTGTTTCTGGCCTGGTTTACGGATAAACACACAAAAGGTTATTGTATAAGTGAACTTAGAGAGGAGAGCTGTGAACACAGAGATATGACAAATGCACTTTGCTCCTAATTGTCCCTTTGCAGTGTCCTCTATCCGGCCTTAATGCTGTGTCCTTGTTTACTCCAGGTGAGAAGCCCCATCAGTGCAGCATCTGCTGGCGCTCGTTCTCCCTGAAGGATTACCTAATCAAACACATGGTGACACACACAGGGGTGCGCGCCTACCAGTGCAGCATCTGCAACAAGCGCTTCACCCAGAAGAGCTCCCTCAACGTGCACATGCGCCTGCACCGCGGAGAGAAGTCCTACGAGTGCTACATCTGCAAGAAGAAGTTCTCACACAAAACGCTCCTGGAGCGTCACATGGCCCTGCACTGCGCCGGGGGGTCGGTGATGGGGATGGGCATAGCGGAGGCGGGCGGGACGCCTGGGCCCGTGTCCATTCCCATGCCCATGGCGGTACCCGAGCCCGGGGCAGGCGTGGTGGCCCTGGCCATGCCCGTGGGAGGAGGAGCGGGCGTGGGCACAGGCGTGGGGACGGGCGTGGGCGTTGCTGCTGAGGCCAGCTGCCAAGAAGGGACCACCTATGTGTGCTCCGTCTGCCCTGCCAAGTTCGAGCAAATTGAAAACTTCAATGACCACATGCGAAAGCATGTCCCTGATGGATAAGTACAAATAGATAAACTTTTTCAGAGAGAATGACAAATAAATGGCACTAGATTTTCCTTTTCTTATTTTGATGTATGAAGAATAATGAGTATAGACACTGGCACATTAAGTTTCCCAATTTTTTTTTTTTTCTGTTATTCTAAAAGAAAAAAATTGATGGTGGCCTTAAGGCTTAGTAGTTTGATATTGATCTACTGGATGGATCCTAACTACAGGCCTCTAAATGTATGCTTTCCTAAAATCCTGATTTATGTGTTGAACACTACCGAAAGGCCTAGAGTGATCACAGACACACAGACACACTGTAGTGTGGGTGAGTGTGCGGTGTGCTGTGCGCGTCCTCTGTGTGTGTGTGTGTGTGTGTGTGTGAGAGAGAGAGAGAGCTGCCTGAAGTCAAACTCACGGCAGCAGAAAAATCCCATACTGACCAGTTTGGAGACTCGGTGTCCAAGCTTACTGTGGTATCATTTACAACAACAATAAGCAGAATTGTGGGTGGAGTTATTATTCCCTCTTAAAATACTGATGGTCACAAGATTGCCTTCTGTCAAATAAAATCAGAGTAGTTAATTTGACACTGGTTTAATGTATTCCCATGTTATTAAGGGATTACAATGCAACTTTTGAACAGTACTAAGAGTCATCTTACTGAAGTGTCAGGGGGAGGCGACACTTCTCTTTATAATTGTTCTCCATGCATCTGATGCTTTTGTTTACTAAATTGAGGTGTGAAGATGAATATTTGAGCAAGAATTATTTTTGTCTGAGGTTTGAAGTTGAACTCATTGCATACACTGCCACTAATATCTTAAAAGACTGTTAAGGCTAGACCTCTTCCATTTTAGAATGAGAAAAAGACAAATTGTTTTGCTGACGTTAGCCTTTTCCATCCACAGTTATGGCAGGCTCAAATATGCGATTCTCCTTCATAACTGCTGCTCTTCACTTGCACCTGACTGTTATAGGATGTAGAGAAAAACTCCTCTAAAAGCATTGCTTTGGACTCAGCTCCATTGTTTTGATTTGATAATCTGATGATATAGAAAAGGAGGGGGATAGGCTACTTGTAGATTCAAATGGTGTTAAAGAGGGACTACTTCAATTTGAATCAAATTTGAATTGAAAATAAATGCCACCGTGATCCTGGCGCCGCTGTATAACCTGTTCATTACGATCACAGAGCCATTTTAGCAGCTGGCAGCTAATTGCGCCTGATGGATTGGCTCTCCCCGAGGCTCAAATGGCCTGCGACGTTGTGAGAGGAATTAGAGGCGCGAAGGAAAACAAGTAGCTTTGTTTCTGAAATACCACACGGTGTAGACATTAGACAGTTGTATACATTCCTATTTTCTACAGCCAAGTCACAGCATGTGCAGAGTAGACTGGACATTAAATGTCTCCATGCATGACATCATCTAAAGCTTTTGTGATAATCATTTTGTATCGTCTCTTCTCCACTTAGGACACACACAAACACACACATGCAACTGCAAAGGAGGAGCTCTATTGTGTGAGTGACCCCTTTCTCAGTTGTATTGTTTTAAAATAACTAACAGCAGAAGGTGGTCTTGAAAAGACTGCCGCACAGTCCGAAAAAAGTGCTCCTTTGCACATTTTATTGAAAAAAATTGATTTTTTTTTTGTTTGTTTTTGAATGGGCGTATATGATTTTCTATTATTCAATTGCAAAAGGAAAAAAAAACATTTAAGTGGACTGCATTATTTTCTTGCATATATGTTGCACTGCTTAAACCAATAAGTGCACTACTGTAACAAAGTAGTTTTAGAAAATATTTGTTCAGCTTTTGTTCATTCAACATTGGTTGTAGACTTCTTCAATACTCTGACAGTTCTTTATTTAGGGCTTGCAGTTACCTACAGTGTATCTTGTTGTTATAATGCAAGCATTTGATTTTACCGTTAATTTGTGCTCATAATTGTCTAGATTCATTCTTTTATGGCATCACTTCCCTATAATCTTTTTGCTATATTTTTTAAAAGCAGATTTTCCTTTGAAAACATCCAATCCAAACAACAGTTCTAATGCTACGTGAGTCCAGCTCAGTGGGTGGAGCTTATCCTGATGATATAAATAATACTTATACTATGTGTGTGTCACATACAGTTGTGTGTCTAGACCTCTGTAGTGTTGGAGGAATGCAGCTTCTTCAGTATCTGTCCCTTTGTGCACAGTCCTTAGTGTTTGTGTGTGAGTGTCCGTGTGTCGTCAGCCTAATCAAACTGTTGATAAGTGGTGTATTTCAACTGTAGGGCTTCCGTTGCTATATGCAGCACAGGTACTACATAGTACTCATATGAGAAGCAGCTCCCCAAAACCTTTTCCACGGGCTCATAGATCGCCTGGGACACTTGTGCTGAGGTTGACCAACTGCTACTATAGACTGTATGTATGTGAGGGAACAGTGGGCTGGTCCGCAGTATAAAAAGTAGCACATTGTTGAACATTTGATTGGGCCTGTCCTCTCTGGTCTGCATATAAACCTAAAAAAGTGTATGGTTCTTGTTGTAGCTGTTGCCAGGACGGTGATATTGCTGCATGCTAGTAGTAGTGCTATATTTGTCTCTACACAGCACGTGGAGGGTGAATCTCTTGCCTTAACAGACAATGCACTAAATAGATTATACTATAAGCAACTGCCGAAATCTCTCTTTCCAACAGTATTGCCACATGTTTTTTCTGGCACACAGCTCATTGAAGTTGTCTGTTTCAAGTTTAACACTGCCAACACCATCAAAAAAATGGAAAAAAATTGCAAAGGCAGAGAATTTTTCAGTATGTTACCTAGCATTCCTTCATGGCACCGTAACTTTTTTGCATATTTTTTGTGTGAACACATATATCCAAAATGCACTATTGACTGTAGCTATAGTTCAACCAGCTTTGTTGTATCATTGGTCTAAATACAGTAGTAGGTTAAGTAGCTCAGTGTCATTATTTATAATTTCCAACGTTCACTACTCAATTGTACCACTTTTTTTTTCCTTTTTGTGTCAGAATATCAAAAGTAGCCAATTTGATCCGGATGAGCGTTAATAACTTGTCCGCTTGTCATGTTGTATCATAGTGGAGTTTTTGATAGCAGAGCAGGCTTTCGAAGTATAGGGGAGGAACTCTTGTCTAGTGTCAAAACTGTGCTATAGCAAAAAAAATCCCAGGCTTTGTCCATGAATCCTTTTCTTTTGGCATCACACTCTCCATATAATATAATATCTTTCTGCTTCAGCTATTTGTCGTGGTCATCTTTTTACATATTGCAAAAAAAGTTAAAAAACATCCAGAAAATACTCTTTAATCGTGCTTCTTCTAGTTGTTAGTTTGACGAAAAAAATAGTTTATGTTTGCAAACTGTACCATATTTTTCCAGAACAAAATACATATTGAGTAGATAATAGCCTTGAGCCTGCAGCTGTTTGTAATGTGTCTCCAATATATTACTGTTCTGTTTATCTTAGCGTAGAAACACAGGGTCTACAATACAATGTTGTCCTGCTTGCCGTATGTTTAATTCATATTTTATTTCCTGCTTCTTTTTTGATTTCTGGTGATAATAGTGGTGTTGTTTATACATAGCTTCACGCAACTGGATAGTAATATTTTCACAGTGTACTATAATATATGCATAATATACATAACAAAACAAGGAAATGGAAAAAAAGAAAAAAAAAAAAAAAACAGTAAAAAGGGTTTAGGGCATGTTGGAACATTTTATTTAGAGAAACGTCCGTCTATACCTGTCTGCATATACATCTTTTACTTTGAAATACAGTTCACTGCATCTTTGTCCTTCTACAATACTACGCATTATAGTGAATACAGATATATATTTAAGTCATGGTGTCCACACAGAAAGATTACAGATAGTTTGAGAGTATACAATACCTTTTGGGATATAGGGAATATGCCTATCAAGTGCCTATCAGTACATATTACAGCAACTATAACAGGAGTCATAGTTTTTCTCTCCTATATTGCACAGCTATACAGATACAGATGGTAATATTTATACTACTATACTACAAACCTGCTGGTCATGATCCCCGTAGAACCCTTTAAAATATTCAGAGGATATATTCATACAAGTTTTTGTCTACTATACAAACTGGAGGATTTCAAAAGTCATTTCTCATTGCTTGCATGTCTCCTACAAATTCCATTTTTGTTCAATCCGCAAAGAAGCCATATACTGTACTGTACTGTATCTGCGAGGGGGAGGAAGAGTCAGTGGCGCTTTATGACCACCAGAGGGAGCCAAACACATCCATAGCCTGTAATACACACACACTGCCCTGGCAAAAATCCAGTATATTTTTGGGAATGAATATTTCCAAGTTTGCATGGCAACAAGTGATGTCAGCGGCTCCACTGGTTCCTACTGTAACGGGAAGGTTTTTCTGCTGCAGTAACAGGTTCTGATTGGTCCTTGGATGACCTCTTGACCTTTGTAGTAAACCTCTCCACATGCAAGCCACTGGCCTCCTTCTCCCAACAATTCATATATTTTCAGATGATTGACAGCTTCTTTTTTTTTTTTTTTAAATTTCTGTTCCATTTTTTATTCTTATGGGATTTGTAAAAGACAAGCCTAGAGCAAGAAAAAAGTCATTATTATTTTTCTCCCAAAATTATTTGGAAGACATTTTGGCGAGCGATAAATGAATGCTACAGAAATGTTGTGCACAGAGGGACTTAAGTGATTGGTTTATTGGGACTTGAAAAGCTTGGAGAATATGGTGGAGAAATAACCACACAATTTGGGTGGTTTCAAAAATGACTGAGATAAAAGGATTTGCGATTGGCTTATTAAAACATCCCCTGCGGACCAATTACTAGAGCTGCAGCCTTCACCTTCTCCAGCCACTGTTCTCTGCCAAATTTATTTTTAATTAAAACAATAGCAAATAACCACAAACTGGGGGGGAAAAAGAATTACTAGAATTTGCTTTTATTGTTTATTAATTTTGACTTTTCCAATCCTCCACACTTTTCATACTTTCAACCAATAGGAGAAAAGAGCTATGATTTACAAAGACACACTCTTCAGCCATTTTGTTTCATATAGACTTAATAGAATACATTGAAAATATAGGCAAGGTGATATAGCGAGTCCCTTTCATCCTACTGTAATACACAACAGCATCAGTCTCTACATCACTCCACACAGCCAGATTGTAGTTCTCAATGAGCTTTACGCAGCTATCTAAGCTATAACATAACATAGTCTATGATATAGTGTGACGTCGCTTTCTCAAAACATGCAGTTCTTGCTATTTGCTGGTAACTTCTCTGCAGTCATGTCTGTACAACCTTTCTTTCTCTGCTACTTTATTTGAAGGCTTTTGTTTTTGAGGTGTATTTCTGCCACTCAAGATTACACCTACAGTAGTCTACTATTGCCACCGTCGTCTCAGCTCAGTCCTGCGCCCTGTATTGTAAAAACACATGCATTCCTGTCCAGAACATTCCAGCTTCTTGTCTGGCAATATTGTTTTTCCACATTTGAAAAGAAAAAGATAAAATTTTCCAGCATTTAATTGTACATCTTTAGTGGATTTGAAAGCGTGCATTGTCTATTATTGCATAGTTTACAATGCAGTGGAAATGGATTTTCTTCTCATGAGAGGGTCTCTGGGCTGAGCTCTAGGCGGGCTGGTATTCTTGGTGCTGTTGTTTAGGCAGGCACATCAGAGCAGTCGGAGTGAATGGGGCCATAGCAATGTGTAGACAGTGGACAAAAGTGTTTTAGACAATGTTTTTGTTCCCAAACCAAAGAAAGTGCAGATGTTTTAAGTTTTCCGGAGGACAGTTTTGCTCTTGTTGTGATCAGGCTAGAGGCGCTTTAGTCCGGTGAGTTTTTCATCATGCAGGGTGCTTGTCAAAGTCTATCCATGTGTTGTCACTTGATCACTATTGGTTGTGTTATAACTTGCCTGTTGTAGACCAAAATAGAATTTTATAAGAAATGCAGCAAAAATAGAAAATGAATGGGATAAAGAAAAAACGCATTGCTCCAGGAAAAATGAGGTTACATCAGTTGAATTTTCTACACACTTTTAGCACACGTTTAGTGTTGATGCCTATGTCTTTTTAGTTTGTCAAATGTCCTAGTGTTCTTAGACTCCCTAAATTTGTAATTTAACTTGGAACGTTTTTAGCCATTTATATACTTGAGATGGACCAAGATTTTAAGTTTGCACATATTTGTAGTTTTTTCTGAAGCCAAAAAAGAACGAATCATACACAACTTCTCAAAAAAGGAAAAATATGACTTATCTCAGATCAAAAGCATTAATCAGTGCCAGCCACCACTATCATCCACTACAGTTTAATTTTCAAAATAATGGAAACCAAACCGAAAACTACAATGAGGTCCAAATATGGTCATATGTATTTATCTATTTTTATAAAAGCAGCACAGTACTGCAAAGTGAATATAAATTGTTTGGAAGAAATTGACAATATTTCTAAGGTTGATCTGAGTAGATGAATCTGCTGTATAATCGTATCCGAAAATAGGATAAAAATCACATTGGACAATATTGGTCCCTCTGGTAGGTTGTTGTCAAGCTTATTGCTGCCATATCTTGTATGTAGATGCTTTTGTAAAGAAAAATGCACTTGAGTTGAATTGTGAGATGTGTATATTTTGTTAGTTTTATTATTATTATTTTTTTCTGCTTATGTTAGCTTGCTATTTTTATTATTATCCTGGCAAAACACTTGCCCTTTTCAAAACTTGGCGGAAGTGGAGCTGTTGTAGTCACGGTATAGTTTTAACATCACAACTAAGCAGACCCTGAAATATATGCTGCAGTAACGTGTTGTCGGTTGTTTTTGAATAATTTATGCTCCAAGTTGCTTTGTATTTTATTATTATTATTATTATTATTATTATTATTATTATTATTATTATTATTATTATTATTATTTTATTATTATTATTATTATTATTATTATTATTATTATTATTATTTTATTGTTATGAGACAAGCTTGTTTGAAATGTATTGACTGCTGTTTTGAAAAATGTGCAAGGAACGTTTTGTAATGTAATTTGTCAAACACTGGACTGGAGGGAGATTTGACAACATTTTCCAAGTTGAGAGATGTTTTTGATGGACAGAACTGCACAAAAAAACATGGCCGCTCTAACACCAGTCTGCAGTTGGAAGACAACGGATTTTTTTTCTTTTGTGCTGGTTAATTGCATTGAGGGGTTACCCATAAATGGAATATTTTTCCTTCCAAATTCTTGCATATTCTAATCATTTTTGTACTGACAAAGGGATACCACTTGACAGCAATCCACTGATCCCAATCATCTGGTTGTTGCTAACAGAAAAAAATGTATCTTTTTGCATCAACTGCCACTTCTCAAACCAGAAAAGAGATTTGCACTAGACTTATTTTGGTCTTCGTTCTTCAAAAAGCAATATAATTCACCGATATCATCCGACCGTCGCCTGCCCACAGTGGGAATGCTGAGTAAATGGTGATTAATTTTATTTTGTATTGAAAGGTACAGAATTGGTTTTTAGAAATGCACATTTGTGTGTTATTGTACGTAGCAGTTTTTGATATTATCCAGCACTTATCCCTTGAGTAATAGTGTCCAAAAATATATTGAGGGGCATTACATTAAAAAACTGTTGTTTCCTCCTTGTGGTTGTTTTGGACAAATCAAGCCGCTCTTGTAAATCAGAAAGACATTGGGATGCATGAGGGAAGATTCCCATTGGTCACGTTGTCATTTTGTCTTCATCACATAGCCGCCACTATTCCATCTTTCAGCAAACATACACACGTACTGTGCGTAACACCACCAAAAACCAAAATACAAACCAGCTGCCCACTGTCACACACCTCTCCATGTTGTCCAGGATGCTTTAAAAAGTCTAATAATAAAACACACATCATCTGGAGGAAAAAACTAAATGCACCTTTATCTCATCTCCATCAGTCGAGAATCCTGTTTCCATTTTCACACAAGGTCACTTAACACCTGTCACTCTGACCGTCTGTCATTGGTGTAAATTTTGACAATAATTCAGTGAAATTTCACCATTATCTGGATGTAGTAGCTTTCCTGTTTTCACAGCTTTGTGGTGTTGTTGAAAGATGTTGCGGTTTGTCTAAATATGTTGCGTGTTAGAGGAAGCATAAGTATGTGCCTTCTTGTACTCTCCTTGGTGAGCTTGTAATTATTGAGAAGCTGAAGCCAGCCAATTGTGTTTGCACTAAAAACCAAATTGCTTTTCGTGATGTGGACTATTTAAGCAAGCTTGTTGCGTCACTTTAACCGTACAGTATGCATGAGGGTGAATTGGTAAGTTTTAGGGCTAGAGCTCTCATCTGTTGACCTGTAAACCAGTGCAGCTTAGAGGATCTTGTGAATATATCTTGGCTTAGTTCTGCATTCAGTTTTCAATCCCATCTCCTTATCAAGTTTGTCACAATTTCAACAGTAATAAAAAAAATTTAAAAAAATTATTTAGAAAAATAAAAAACACATACCATGATTACATACAATACAGCTTTTACTTTCACATACCACAGTTAGATGTAACACACCTGCAGGAGAGTCACGTTCTCTTCATGAAAATGCATGAATATACGAGGTCGCCTCGAGACTATTGGTCAAAGTTGTTTTTCAAATCTGGTATTAATCACATTTTGTTAAAAACAAAAGTACATGCTTTTAGTCTTACAACTGCACCTTATTCATGTCCGGCCATGAGAGCAAAGAGGCTGGCATTGTAATATCTGATTTAGCACCTTACTACCCAGCATGTTTCACCGATGCTCTTCTTCCATACAAGATAATTTCCAAACTCGTCACATATTTGTAAAGTTGTTTCATGGGATGTGCCAAAGTTTAGAGGCGATCTCCTGAGTGTTTTCTGCTTTTCATTTTCTTTTTCCTTCTTGTTCAGTTATAGCAATGATATGTCAACACTTTCCTATAAACGCGTGTGGAATCAATTTATCTCAGCAAACAGTATCATTACTTGCCATTTTACAATAAGCCCTGTATTTCACATATATTTACCAGTGATGTGTATTTGTTATTATAAAGAAAATAGCCGTAAAAGCTTCATTATGTTACATAATATTGTGACTTTTTTCGAAAAACTGTGAAGACTTATCTTGCATATACTTTATACAGAAGTATTAAGCCTTAATACAAAAGACTAAAAAAAGTGTGGAAGAATAAACTGATTGTTGCTAAGTAAGGATGATTTTTGTAAATGTTACCAGCACTTTTTTTGTAATTTTCACTCTCTGAGGTATTGTACAAGTTCAAGCTGTTTGTGAAGTTTGATTATGAAGGAATAAAACTAGTACTTTCCTGTACTTCACAGAAAGCCTGGTGTCTCCTTTCTTTTACATGAAGAGTCTTATGTTGCATGCGTTTAGAAGAGGGCAGAGGGCAGCACTGACAAACCGTTGTAAAACATACTTCACACCAGCACAAAACAGAAATTCAGTAATGTGCAAAATAAAGTGTACAATATACCAGGGGTAAATAAGCCTACATACAATTTTAAAACTGACAAAAAAGTATGTAAAAAAGCAAAACTACTAAATTTAATAGCTGTATCTAGATAGAAGTTAAATTATGTATAGACACTGGGATAAATTTAAGTTTTTATCTATATTATTTTGGGTAAATAATTTCTTCGATTCAGAGAAGATTTTAGTCATTCAAAATATGGGATATTTCAGATGTGTTCATAGGCCAGTCTCATTTTTATACCGTATTATGGCACGTGTCTTCATGTAGAATAACCTCAGCGTCTGAACCATTCAAAACCCCTTGGACATTGAACCACCTACAGTTATGCGAGCCACTTCTCATAAACTGTGAGGGGTGTAAACTTGTGACAAGAATATACCAGACGGGGTCGGGTGGGTGCTACTCGCAGTTATGATTAAACCTGCGGTCACACGCCTTTCACACTGCTGACAGGCACGTGCTTCATTTAAAGAAACGCGGAAGTAAAGAATGCGAAAGACGCTGGCGCCCCCTAGTGTGCAATTTATTTTTTGCAGGTCACAGGCGTAGCTCCATGTCTTTCAAGTTTGCAGAGTACTAGGCTCCAATTCATGTTTAATTCAGCCTCATTTGAGAGCTAGTGGTTAACACCTCGTGCAGAGTAATGCACACATGATCTTAAAGACAACAAAGGGCTCAGAAAAGTGACTAGTTGGGTCCTTCTGAGTTTATTCCATTATTATGACAAGAATGGTGCAAAACCAGGGCAGCACACGATTTCAAGTTAGAGCAAGCAGCTACTGTAGAGGGCTAAAGAAAATTAGTCAAGCACATTTTAAAATGCACATCCAGAACTATGCAGATAAGAAGCATTTTGCATTGTGACAATTTATGTTTAGCGTTTGAATGAGCATCCAAATTAACCCCATGTTCACTATGGCTCTCCAAGATGCAAAAGCCATGCCGGCGAGGCCCTAGACAGGGAGTCGTGAGCAAACTAACACCAGAGGCTAAAGGAGATAAGCACGGGTAAATTTAGCAGTGAGTTGTAATCCACTTGGAGCATTTCATTAGCCAGTGAACGCCCTTCTCGTGCCATTAAGAGGAGACTTGAGATCAATGGTTAAGATTTGTTCCCAGAATACATTTATTCAAGTTGGAACCATACAAATCTAATAAATGACAGGAGGTATCAGCTTTTTTTAATAGGAATGACATTGGTACAGAGGGTGTGGAACGTTTTAAAAATCATAGATTCACAACTTACAGCCAACGAACCGCCATCGCCCACAACTAGTGGTGACATACTTTAGTTTGTTCCCATAAATAAGGCAGAATGTAGAGTCCATAGAAATGGAAAGATATTACATTTTAGCCAATTTGGACAGTGATGTGACAATAGGAATTAGATGACCTTCTTCAGCTCATCGTACAACACCAGCACAAAGGCGCCACCCATGCCTCTGAGGACGTTGGACCAGGCCCCCTTGAAGAAAGCCTTGCCACCCTCATCACGTGCAATCTTACGCCAGCAGTCAATTGTGCCAGAGTACATGATGTCGGCTGAAAAAAAAAAAAAAAAAATACAAAATGTCAATTACAAAGGGCAGTACACAAATGCATTTAAACTGTCAATAAGTAAAAACCATATTCTTTATGTATGCAACTGACCTCCTTTACGCCCAGACTGCATCATCATACGTCTTCGGACAGTGTCAAAGGGGTATGAAGTAAGACCAGCAACAGCTGTCACAGTCTGTGCAATCATCCAGCTCACCAATATGTGGGTGTTCTTGGGGTCTGGGAGCATACCTGCAGAAAAGAGGCACAGGTGCTTAGAGATCAAGAAGAAAAGACATTTCAAAAATTAAGTACAATGTGTGTATACCCACCCTTGGCTGTGTCGTAGATGCCAAAGTAAGCAGCTCTGTAGATGATGATACCCTGCACGGACACATTGAATCCCTGGTACAGTCCCCGCAGACCGTCAGACCTGAAGATCTTCACCAGACAGTCGCCCAACCCATTGAACTCTCTTTCGGCTCCGGCTTTTCCTACATCAGCAGCCAGACGGGTACGGGCGAAGTCGAGGGGGTACACGAAGCATAGGGAGGTGGCACCAGCGGCTCCACCAGAGGCCAAGTTACCGGCAAAGTATCTCCAGAACTGGGTGCGCTTGTCAACACCATCAAGGAAAATCTTCTTGTACTTGTCCTTGAAGGCGAAGTTGAGGGCTTGAGTGGGAAAATATCTGATGACATTGGCAAGGTTACCTCTCCAGAAGGACAGGACTCCCTGCTCCTTGGGGATACGGACAACGCAGTCGATGATACCTTTGTACTGCTTGTCGGCGGTGATCTGCTTACTTGCGTGCTGGACCTAAAGGAGCAATTAGTAAAGGGTTAATGCAAGTCAGTTTCACAGGTGACCATTTGCCAAGCTACCACTGTCGTGACCTTGGCACCAATAACCTGCAACTTTTCACAACTTGACAATATGATGATATGTTGCATTGTTCCATTATAAAACGGTTAATGATCACTCATATACAATAGGTTTATAATAATAATTTAAAAAAAACCAAAACACATTAACAAACAAATTGATCAAAGTCATCAGCTTGTCAACCAAAACTGTTCTAAAACAAAGCCGCCAGTCAGTCATAGAAAAGCGAAAGTTCAACCGGGCTACAGAAGATTGTGCCGGGCCTCAGCAGAGCAATCTCGTAGCTAGCCTCAGTAACATGTAGTACAGTCCTCAAATATTTTTACCTTTAGTCAAGGAGCGTAAGATGGTTGACATTGTATCTATACGGAGATAACTGATAAATATCAGCAAACCGAATTATTAGAGGGTTTACAACATTAGAACACGGTGTTCCAAAGTCAGCTCAGGGTTTGTCCTTTGTTAGCTAGCTGGGCCGGCTAAGGTTAACGTGGGATGCTAACATTAGCTGCAAAGCTCCTGTAGGTCATGTACCATTCAATGATGACCTCAAGGTTTCGTTCATATCATTACCAAAGCTTAAAAGATATCCGAGACTGCCAACGCGACTATAGACTGTGTTTCCGTTGTTACACACCTTAACTAAACTATCCAGCAATGCAGTTATAACATTATCCAAAACAGATGGCTAGCCGGTTAGCCACAACGCTACATCCGGAAGAATTACCTGAAGGAGAAGCTTGACTCTCTCGATGGGAGCGACGGCTGTCTTGGAGATGGCAGCTGAGATGCCACCAGCCAGAAAGTCCTTGGCGAAAGAGATTGCCGTCTCACTCATTGTGCGGTTCTTCTTGGTGTTGCTTTCAGGTAACCAGTACAAGATATATCCCGCTGCCCTTTACGGCTGATGGCCTGCACCGACGAAATGGCCGATTGGAAAGTCTCGATGAGAATTTATGTGAGACGATAACTCGCGATAGAAAGCGTGAGTAGAGATGAGACGTCGCACTTTTTCCACCAATCAGGATGCGACGAAATTACGATACGTAATCTACCCCCAGGCTCATAAATATTCTACCAAATTACGAAACAAGCATCACGTGTAGCCACTGTGCGCTTTTCATTCATTCAACTGACTGAAGCATTACAGCTCATACTTGAAATGGAGTGAGATGTACGTCCAAATTAGTTCAAAGGAAGAAATGTGGTCTGGATGTACATTGGGGTAGCTGTAGTGAAAAACAGCATCCACTTCCAGGAAATAACACGATGCTAGTGTTTTTCCTCATGTTTTAGGTGAACAACAGTTTGCCTACTTGCAATGAAAATAATTGGTGCTTTTATCATCAGGGATCAAATTCTTCTAGGCTAGGCCTTTAATGAGGGCATGGAGCCTTGACGTCTTTATGTTGACCATTTTGTTTAAATATGAAAATAAAAACACCATTCGATTTACTAATGAGTAATCCAGCACTATTAGCCAATGAGGCAGTAGTTACAGTCTTTGTAAACTGTGTGTTCAAAGGTTAAATAGACTAACTGCATCACTGGTGACAAATAAAAGTTGATAACTGATAAGATGAAGGCATGAAGTGTAGCCCTCTATTATACCAAGGGCAGACCTACTATAGCCAAAAAGTAGCTTAAATCCTGCTCCTCCCAGAGCCAAATTTATACCCAAAGATTCCAGGCCCAGGTCAACAGGGGTGCAAAAGGATGCATTGCAGCCTCATTTAAAATAGTTTGTACCCTCATTTTAGGTGTGTAAAATAATGACACTTAATGGAAAAGTATTGTCTTTGCACCCCTTTGATACTCAGATGCACCCTCAATTTGGTCTGCACCTGGTCCTGAAAGACTCTTAGGGGGTCCCCAGGGGTTCTATGGTTATTTTAATGGATGAATTGCATTGTATAAAGTATTTTATTATAATTACTGTTCTATAACAGTTTTACTAACCAGAAAATAATTGTATGTTTTTCTTATAATACAGAAGTTTCTCAGGTATAGGGGAAGGATGTTAGGGTCACAAAAGTATCCGCAGCTGGGAGAAAAGGGTTGGGAAGGTTTATAGCAATGTTTACAAAAAGGATTAAACTATAGGATTAAACTATATAGGGCCTATTTTAGCCACATAAAATATTCCACCTGAAATTCCCTGGTCTATAGACTGAAATATATATATATTATTAGTATTATATAATTTAGTTGACAGTACTGGTTCCACTCAGACTCCTGCTGATCATTCAAGGTTGTTTCTTTTTCAAAGAAACTCACACTAATGTGTGTTTCTCCACAAACTGGTCAAACTGGGAGATGATGCTCTCATTTTGCATTCCTGGAACCCCGCCTGTTAGAGCAAAAGGCGGGTGTAAACAGAGGAATAAACATTTGAATTTTCTCTTAGGGGCCGTAAACTAACCAACTATTTGTAAATAAGTGTCACCTCCTCAGACCTGGGCCTAGAATGCAACATATAAATTATGCCTCATACAATCAGTGCTCATAATGCAAGCTTCATATCTATGATGCAAGATATAAAGAATATATAATGAATATATGTATTCATTCACCATCCCAGCACCCTCATCTGATATTGTTTATATACAAAACAAACAGTGGGTGGTTACAGTATAATGTCTACTTATACAAGGTGTGTTGGTTTGTCATTAGAATAAACATTTTCTGCAGAAAACTACTGTAGCGATTTGGCCTATAAAGTATACATACATATTACTTTGATTTATCCAATTTATCACAACTTAAGAAAACCTTTGTCAAGTGTTCTAATCTGCATCATTAATTATGTCATTAAGTGCTTAGAATGATTATGAGTAAAGGGAAGCCTGAATATTGATAATCAAATTGGCTGTGAATCTAAAACAAACTATTTCAATATTTCAGATATGCTAGCATATTTGTAACCAACATTATACCACTCATAGACATATGAGATCACTGTACCAATTTCCAGGCTGCCAGTACATCATGCATGGACAGATTAAAACTTGCGTCTAGGCTAACTGTGACATGTTATAGACTGTTGCTAAATATGTACTGTTCATGCAATATATAACATAAAATAAATAAATACATATTCTCATCTTTAACACTTAAATACCAAATGTTCAGGATATTCCCATATTGTATACAGATTTAAATGACAAGCATGTATTATCTAAAGATAAATATCTTATGACATCTGTTATAAATCTGCATGAACAACTATTTTGAAAATTCAACTTTGACCACCAGAGGGAAATTTGATCATTTCACTATATTTGGAGGAAGTCTACCAGATGGTATTAAGTTGTACAGGTACAGGGCAGTATTCACATATGTTGTTTCAGATATAGCCCTGACATCAAAAGCAGGTAATTGGCTAACTGAGTTTCTTTGCGTTAACGAGAAGTACGCCTAGCTGTCATTTCAGTGCTAACCACAAGGCGGAGCTGCTGCGTTTCCCAAGAATACATTTAAACTCGACTGGAAAGACAACACATAGCCTATGCTCTATGTGAATGTTAACTACTTCTAATAGCCGCTTGAGCGTTAACGAGTTCGCTGCTCTCTCTCGTCTTTTAAAATACACTAGGTAAACCTTTTTCCTATGCCACTGTTTTCATTAGCAAATCTTGTCATCAACCTCCATATGAAAACCAAAAGCACAATGGCTTCATACGCAGAACAGA
>KN485930.1:23904-37798 GCA_000787095.1 Periophthalmodon schlosseri
CGTATGAAGCCATTGTGCAGATGTATGATGCAGATGTTTAAATAGGAGATTCTTAATACAAAAGTTTCAATCATCATTTCTTAATTTCTTTTATAAACAGTAGATTGTGTGTAATCACAGCTTTGCGCTCTAGCCAATCATGTGGCGCGCGTAACAGGACGCGCCGCACTGTGCGCGCGCTCTGATCTCAGCTCTGACTGGACAACTGTGGAGCTGCGGTGACACCAACTCCAAATACTCACAACGGCCAGACTGACCGACGAGAGTGGAGCCAAACTCGTCTTCACAAATGTGCATTATTAGAATATTAATGGAACGTGAAAAATCGCGACAATCTGTGGTGGGTCCAGATATGCGCAGGATTCAGTTTGGTTAACTTTGTGCCCTTACCGGAGGAGGCGAGATACAGGGGACTGGATGTGGACGGGTCAGTGAGCTGCACACGACTTTCCTTCTCCAAACTCTCTCTAATGACAGTGCAGGACTGCATTATGATCATTGGACTTCTGCTCTACATCTTCTGTGAGGGTAAGATCACTTGTCCCCCAGTACCAAATGAAGAAGTCACCGTTTAGGCTACTGCTAAGACTAAAAATATGAAATGTCACATTTACGTTTGTGCCCATGCCTCTACTGCAGATGCTAGGCAGTGGAGGAAAGTCACATGGCTAAAAACCAATTCAAGCAAAAGTTAAGAGTACTCCAACTACTTTTAACTAAAAATAAACCCACAATAATAACAGGCCTAACTGTTTAATGTTGAGCTGTTTAAAACCACAATGTTTTAAACCACAATGTTGTTTTAAAGCACAGTGAGCTAAAGGTAATCAGACTAGGTGATGCAGTTCTGCTGTCTATGTAGGCTATAGAAAAATCTACTCAAAAATTACAATTTATAGTGATGTGGGTATTTTTTATTAGTTACTCTTCACCCCTGGCTGTAAGCAAGTTGTCCTATAGCCCTTATAGCCATTGTTTTGGCCTGATAAATAGATATAGTTTATATATTAGCCTGCTCCATAAAAATTTACATCATCTACAAATGGTGATCTCATTGGTTAGCTATGAAAGTAGTCTGTTTATACATGTTATATTGTTGACATGAGTGGCTAATCACATGAGGCAGCTTTTTATGAAAAGAACATTATATAGACCTAGTAGTAATTTCATGTAGCACAGTGGCATGTTTTGTTTCTTTCTCTCTTCACTGTAGATAAAATTGTAATCTGGAAAATACAGTAGGTCTATGCCAGGAAAAAATAAATAAAATAAGTGAATTCATGGCATCCTATGTTGTTGCATAAATTCTTTTTCTGAATTTGGAATATTGACAGGCTGTAAAACATAACTGTACCATTGCATTAATCACTCTTTGAAACAGTGCACAGCAGCTCTGTTGTTTTTATTCGGGTGAGCTGAGTGCACTCAGTCAGGTAGACCTGCCCATTAGAGATTAGTATCTTAAAATGATGAATGCTTTCTTGTGACCGTCAGAAGCAGCCATAGTTCATCATCCTGTGTCAAACAGCTGACAGACTCACAGGTGGAGGCACAGAATGACAGCCAATCATTTTCAAGCTCTATTTCACCCAAACGCACACCATTAGGAGCGCTTATTATACTGATTGTCTTAATGCTCTGACATTACGCCTAACTGCAAAAAATTGTTGGTTTTAATCTGTTATAATCATCATTAAGAAAAGCTGGAGGTGTAATATGCAGATATGATACATTTTCTCCTATAGCTGCCCATGTAAATAGTCCACGGACACTGTTCTATTTGAAGCCTGTTATTTTTACCATCTAATATGTCTGACCTTGTATGAGCTGATGACTTAAACAATAACAGTGAGAGATCAGTGACTGACAGGGCCTGCCCACAGTCTGTCAGCAGGGATTCTCCAGAGGTCAAAGTTCACTCACGTGTTTACTTAATGCTTTCTCTTATAAATGTTGCAGCTGCTGATATTAAATGATTGCACCAAGCAGAAATAACATGGCCATCTGCCTCATATGCAGACTTTCATGCAACAACCTGTGATGCACTTATAAGACTTATTTTGTCTTCTTCACATTTTGCTACACATTTTAAACCAACATGTCAAGCAGGTTTTCCCAGTGACATGCTTATACTTTGGTAATTGACTAGAAGATCATTGTTCACTTACAGCTTCTTGGTGGCATAGTGATTAGTGCGCCTGACTCAAAGCAAGAATTTGTTTTCTTCCCAGATGTTCCATTTCCCCCTGTCTCAAAAATGTGTACATTACAGAACCATGGCCATGCCTCTCCTTAGAAGAGGTTCTGAATCCTACAGGAAAAAAGAGACTAAGAAGTTCTTCTTAGAAAACTTTTGATAGACACTGGAATCTACAACTCTCACATCACCTTCATCATCATTACATTTTGCGTATTCCAATATAGGGCGATTTTTATATATATATTGTGATTTTCCTGACAAGCATTGCAATTTATGTTTTAATAATAGGATTCTGTCAAAGTTCACCTTTTAAAACACGTCCAGAAGAATTGACAAATAGAATGAAATATAAACTAACAAATTAATACAAGAATCACATTTCAGAACATGTTTGTACAGATTTAAACTACAGGGTTAGCTGTTATTATGCAGAATAAAACAGCAACCTTTAATAATTGTGACCATTTAAATTGCAATTTTGATTCAATTGCGATTAATCTTACAGCCCTATCTGCCACCCACAAACAGATGCCAGGACGAGTGCTCACTCGCTGTCAGTGGTCATAATGTTATGCCTGATTAGAGCATGTGCCCAAAATAAGTTGATTATCTTGATCAACTGAAATAGCACCAGTTGCACTCTCTATCCCACATTAATAATCCATAACAGCAGATCATAGTTGTGTTTAATATAGCCCAACAATAGCAGCTTTCCATTGATTTATGTAGCATTAGCAATAGTGCAGTGCCTTTCAAGATCTCATACATTATTCCTGAGATGTCTTCCCTAAGAACTTGGGTTAATTTGGCAAATAGAACAGATCTGGCAGCACACTGAAAGAATACATTGAAATTTAGATGGAAGATTTTAACTGAATATCAGTGCAAATAAAATATATTGATGTGTATATTGAAAGTGCACTCAAATCAGGGTGACATGCTACAGGGCAAATAACCAAATCATACAACATATTTGCATAATTTTGTTTTAACATAATATAAATAGCTGCATTGTTTGTTTTCAAAAAGTACCCCAGTGATAAAGCATACCATTATGACCACTGAAGTATGGTTGGGAGATATGACAATAAAAATCAAATTGTGATCTGATCTCTGCAATTTTGTGGATATTGTCATATATTCTCTGTTTCTCTGTTTACAGCCACTTTTATTGGCCAGCCAGCCATGCTCTGAGTGAGTGTCAGGTGGATTTACCCAATCACAGTGAAGTGTGAACTCTCAGAAGGGGCAGACGGTTATAGTTACCTCCTGAAGACAGCATAAAGCTCAAATTACACAAACGAAACTGTGGTCTTGAAATATTGTTATATTATAGGCCTATTTTTGGCAGATTGCCCACCCTTAAGTTGAAGTTAATTTCACTTTTTCAGGAACATTTTAACAAGTGAACATTTTCATAGGAGCAGGGAAATTGGACCAGTAAGGATTTCTGTAACAAGAGCCAATTTGTGATGGCTAGCAGGTCAGTTGGATCATGACATTTCAAAAACTGCACTATAACTCTTGTATTCCGTTCTTGGTCTGCAGTTGTCATTATCTATTTGAGGTGGTCCATGGAAGAATCAGTAGTGAATCAGTAACAGGTGATGCACATGGGGAGACTCACTAGTGAGGTTCAAATATGACCGCATGAATTGTTGAACAAGTGAATGCTTGGTGGTACAAACATTTCAGTACACAAAACACCCCATACTTTGTTACATATGGGCTTCATTGTCTCATCTCCAGTGTGTATGGGATTAGGGGAGCACTCCAACCTCAAACTCCCAGGTTGATCTAGTCTTCCTTATCTTGCCTCCAGACCTCGCTCACCCTCTCTCTCATTTCTGCTGAGCCATTGTCTTCATGTACTGCTCCTAATTCAGTTTCGTTTAGGACGACAGCCCACAAAGATTGAACTGGCACTCCGCCCATTAGACATTACTCCGATAAAGAAGACGTAAAATATGCCTTCTGAACATGCAATTATTTCACATATTTGAAGTTTAAAGCCTGGATGTTAATTAAAATGTCCCCATAAAATTGAAGATGATGTTTTTTTTTTTCTGATTGACACCTTAGCAAATGCAGCAGTCTTTTGGCTATTGTCTCAAGCAGTCTTATTTTATTTTGTTCTGGCGTGCGCAGTGGGCTTCAGTGTTTAGCTAGGGTTTATGTGAGTGTTAACAGTATTATTCAGCACATTGTTGTATGAGGTAGAAGGGGAGGCAGAAGTGTGAAATATTTACTGCAGCGGTGAGAAGCAGACACCTGATGTAACTGTGTTTTACCAGGGGAGAGAGAGTAGAGCCTGGTGGAGCATGGTGTGGGTACCAGATGGATATGCACCAAGTTCTTACAGAAGATTGATTAACTGGTCTCAAACTTGCAGCTTATGAAGTGTAGTGTGGATAGAGATAGTTAAGTCAGTTGGTGAGAGAAAAAGACACAGAGGCAGGGCTAGGTGGACGCAGATGTTTGATGACTGAGAACAAACAGCTCCTTGGAGAAAAACGATTTTGTCACAAATGTCAAGAGAAGAGAGTTATGAATAGAGTTATGAAAATATCAAATGAAAAGTGTTTTGTAACTTCATGCATCCTGCCATTTGTGAGTGAAGAGGACTTGCTCACTTGCAGAATTATTATTCATTACTTGGCACAGATCATTCTGGCTAAATGAGAGCTACTATTTTGTTCTTGAAGAAAGTATATCTTGTTTTTTGTTATAGATGTCATACACTGTATTTGCATTTAAACTGTTGCATATGGAGGGGGCACCCTGCTGTTGCGCTCCACAATAATGCAAGGACAGTCACATGCCTGGACACTGCTATAGGGGGGTTAAAGCCAGCGCTTCATAGTTCTGTAGCACACTGATTTTCTGTCAGGCTATCTTGCAAAATTGCTTTTAAAGAAATTTGAGACAGTTTTGAGCTCCAGTGTTTGCCACACCTGCAGAACAGAAATTCTCAGGATGCCTATTGTAGTCAGCGTTATAGGCTCCAGGAAAATCACAGGTTTGGCTGAAACATTGTGTGATAAAGAGAGAGGAAAGTCAGGAACGTACAAAAGATTTTATGGTTTGCTCTGGCTCACCTTTTGAGATCCAGCAACTGTGTCCTTTCTGAAAATATGTCTGTAGTCTCTTTGTCAGAGAAGTAAGAAGCCCACACCAACCACAGGCCATGGATGGGTATCCCGCATTCATAATGGCTACACGGCATTATTTGAGAAATACATATAAAGGATCAGTGCTTATGTGGCTTACATGGCCTGGAGGAATGGGTCTAAAAATTCTTCCTCTGCATTATCACAGTGATTCTGAGCTTGCTGCTTCTTATGTAAAATGTTAATGATTGTGGGACTTACTGTTGACTGGATGAAAGTTAAAAAGCTGGGTATACAAGAAGGACTTCAGTGACATTGACTCACTGGATCATTCTTGGACACATCTCTTTTGCCTTTTTACCTTTAAATAAGAACAGCCTAATCAAACAATCAAATCAATGGTTGATCTTGATTTGAAACAGTCACATGAGCTGAGCATCTGTTTTGTATGGCTATTTATATTTTTGAATGTAGTTTGAAGACTTCAACCAGCCCCTGTGCTGGGTTTACTAAACCACACTCCTTTGGGCTTACTTAAACCACGCTTCACTCTGGGGGCATAAGATACAACTTAACTTGCATTTAGAAATGAGTTGACAAAATAACACCGGTGAAAAAATGTTGAGGTCAGTTTGATATTTCCAAAAGTGTAATAGACTCATAATTTCAAGCTTATTAGACTGTGGTGTTGCTGAAAACAAAGAATAGATTAGATTATTATTGAGCAGATGGGCAGCATGTTGGATGATATCATAGAAGCCAGGTGGATATGGTTGGGACATTTCTGAAAGAAAGAAAGAAAGACAGGTAGAAGGATGCTGAGGTCAGAGCCAAAGAGGAGTGCACCAAAGGCCAAAGAAAGAGAGAAAGAAGACATTAGTTGGACAGAGGAGGAGGTCAAGGATAGCACTGGACAGTATCAAAACTAGATACTCATTTGAACATATAGATGGGGGGAGAAAATAACAAAATTTGACTATTCCTGAACATTTTAGGCAAGGCAAGGCAAGGCAAGTTTATTTGTATAGTACAATTCGTACACAAGGTAATTCAAAGTGCTTTACAGAATAAGAAAGACATTAAAATCACAATACAACAAATCAAAACATAAATAATCATCATAAAATTAACATTAATGGAGAAAAGTGCAGAATAAAAACCTTTCAGTCATATGCACAGTTAAACAGAACCGTTTTGAGGCTGGATTTAATCATTGTCAAAGTAGAGGCCTGTCTCACATCTTCAGGAAGATTGTTCCAGGTTTTAGCTGCATAAAAAAATTAGAACAGTCTTTATCAGTCTATATCAGATATTTTTGTAATTGAAAAAAAAAAAAGTATTTTTTTAATTAACATTTTGGTATTGAAAATTGGGATTGAGCCTTTCCTTAGTGTAAAAAACAACAACTTTGAAGTTTCAGTATTGTGACAACCCTGTTCTATGTAATATCATCAAATCTGAGAAAACCTGTAAAAGAAAACTTGTCTCTGTAAAAAGTACTATTACTACTACTACAACTATGGGTCACTGGTCATTTATTGCAGAGCTGATCTAAAGAGTGTAAGTCTGGCTCTTCAACCCTAATATGCCTGCATGCATGTGACATTGACTTAAGCACATAAACAGAAATATTGTAATATATGGTGCTTTGGAGGCAAGCAAATGTAAAAAAACAAAAATCCTGTCAGTGTGAAGAAGGCTCATTGCAGCCCTGATTTACAAGATGAAACTCAAACAAACTGCGAGTCATCATGGGACATTGTGATTTATGTCCTGCTGCCATTTTGACACAGAAGAATGGGTTCAGAGATGGGCAGTGACACTTTGCTTCGGCACTTTCACTTTCTCTGTCATTTCCTTGTGGGGTCTGTGACTTCCTCTCCTTCTGTGCTCATCCCTCTGAATGTATTTCACATATCGGGCTTACACCACTCTGCCATCACAAATGTCCTCTCAACTCAAATGACTGGCCAACAGGCTGCATGCTCTGCTGCCCCACTCCCGTGTAACAGGGAGGGAAATAAAATCCACCAGACCCTTCCACTCTGAGCGCTTGTACCAGTCTATGCGCTATTACCACCAGGCACATTGATAGAAATTTGAGGCCAAGGGCAGAAACCTCACATGGGCCCCCTCTGATATAAATGTACTATTTCCATGATTACCACACTTGTATAGAAAACACCATGCTCAATCTGCAGTACTTGAATAATGTATTAATCAGACCAGTGTTAAATCCATAAGGTGAAATATAGCATTGCTACTGTTGGTAGTGCTATTACTGCTAACTTTAACTTAAACACTTTGCAGGTGCAGCGGCTCAGTGGGCTACTGCACCAACTAAAGCACTAACAAGTACAACGTTTCTGTGATTATGTATTATTGAAGAAAGAATAAACACAATTGTGCAATATCCAAGCGATTATCCCACTGGTATAAGTGAATTTTTTTTCTGTTTAACAATGCAACAATAAACATTTTTTCCGGCTTATAATATTGGTGTTTTAAATAGTATTTGTTTATGGTAATATGGAGTATGTTCTCTTTTTACTCAAACTGCACCTAAGCGTTTTGGCATTTACAAAAAAAATCACTACCATACATAATACTGCATGAGGAAGAGGTAATAATAGTAGTGCGGCCAGTGTATGTAAGTATGTAAGTATATGGCATACACTGCATACAGAGGCGGAGCTGGCACTTTTCCTGTGGTGTCGCTGGAGCGTAGCCTGTGCTCATCGCAGGCTCGTGCCAGAGCAGACGTGGACCTCATGTGGTGTCTGAAATTGCGAAACATGCTGCAGCAGAATTTGATTTTAGGCTTTGCTTTTGACGCCAGTCAGCAGGAGCTTAATCGAAGAGCGGCCAATCAAACACAAAAGTATGTGTGTTTGAATATAATCTCTTTTATGTGGATTATCAGCATTGTTACAGTGGACTATCAAGTACAGGCATACACACCCACAGGACAAAGGCTAGAGGAGGTGCAGGGAGATTAACTGGACTTACATGAAGTCAATTTCCACTCTGTTGTCACTACTACGAATGAATAATGTTCTCTATATGACATATCTGTAGAAATATGTGCACAAAATACAAAATCAGCCATTTTCTCACCAGGCTGAAATCACAGCCTCAAGTGTAATTTGTGGGGACAATTGTGTCACATTTGAAAATTAATTTTCTGATGATAAAAAATGTATTTTTGCAAAAAGCCATTGATTTCTCTCTCGGGCCTGCCAGCACTGTGCATCTCAACAGTAATAATGAGGATAAAAAATGTGTTGTGGTCCCTGCTTCCTCCTATTCTCCACAAAACACTGCCAATCATACTCCATTCTCTGTATTTTAAAAACTGCTCACTGAACAGGGCACCTGGTGATAGATTGTAAGAAACCGTTTTTTTAGTTTTTGTTTTTTTTATCTGGTGTGTATTTGAATGTACTGCCATTGATTTAGGTGAATAAATAAGTTGAACCACACTTAGGCTAAATGACTATTTCATGTAAATTAACTTAAACATATGTGCACTTAATACATGGGATTATGATTGGAAAAAAATACTGTATTTTTATGTTGCTACTGCAGCATAGAGTAGACCTATAATTGTTGCTGATTATATAGCACTTGGCATGGTGCACAACTGTATTCAGTTTTATGGGCTGGGCTTGTACAGTGGAGGCTCCAGACCAGGGCCACAGGCCAGAGCATTTTCAATTCAGGCAGTTCTGAACCTCTACTGAAATATTCAGCACAAAAGAATAGTGAGACATCATTGAAAAAGAAACACGGACCTCATTTTTTTGTTGGTCCAGCCCAGCACCTATAGACAGTGGAGCTCCTTTTGTTCCCCTCCTCTGACCATGTGACTTCCTCTGATCATTTGACCTTGTCCTCTGATTATGTGACCTCCTCCTCTGATCATGTGACCTCGTCCTCTGATCATGTGACCTCCTCTGATCATGTGACTTCCTCCATGTGACCTCCTCCATGTGACTTTCTCAGATCATGTGATCTCGTCCTCTGATCATGGGACCTAGTCCTCTGATCATGAGACCTCGTCTGACCATGTGACCTCTTCCGTACAGGTGGCGCTCTGGTGTCTGCCTCTCTGGACTGTGTGCTGGCGGAGCAGGGCTGTGTACAGGACACATCCTGTATGGGACAGTACCGGCTGCTGGAGTACTGTGCAGCTGAGGAGGCCGTATCTCCGCTCGGGTCAGACGCGCGCCTTGAGTGTCTGGAGGCCCAGCATGCTTTGCAGTACTATCGCCCCCTACAGGTGTGCAAGTGTCAACGTGGCTCCAGGCGAGAGGAGCACTGCCTGAAGGTCTACTGGACGGTCCGGTTTGCAGGTGCAGTCTGTAATTTTGGCTATAGAGATTTTCAGCCACATGTTTTTAAATGGAGTGTTTCTTGTTTCAGCATATGAAGAGTATGACATATCTCCTTATGAAGAACTGAAGATCAACCTGGTGAGAAATATTGAGATGTCTCAAATGGCCTCTATAATGTCAGGTACAGCTGCTCTCACACTGTTCTCCCACTCACATGAATGATTTCTGACCCTGGTACTTCTCCACAGCCTCCTCTCTGTCAGTAGATGGACAGAACCAGTGTCTGAAGGCAGCGCAGGACTGTGGGCTGTATGAGAAGTGTGGCTCTCTGCGCTCAGAGTATGTGGTGGCCTGCACCAAAAGAGCAGGCCAGTCCGATAGCAGCTGTAACCGACAGAAATGCCACAAAGCCCTGCGTCGCTTCCTGGAGCGTGTCCCAGAGGAATACAGCTTCGCTCTGCTTTTTTGCCCCTGCTCGGACACTCTGTGCGGCGAGCGGCGACGTAAAACCATCGTCCCCTCATGCTCTTATGAGGAGACAGTGAGAGGAGAGGAGAGAGTGGGCAAACCCAACTGCCTGAGCCTGCATACATACTGCACCAAAGACGAACTGTGCAGGTAGGACTCAAGACCTTTGTGCACCACATGGAGCTCCCCAAGAACTAGGCATTTAGCTTTAGCTCCTTACATTAGTTTTGTTCTTAAAGTCTTCAGAAGGAATAAAGAAGCACATCTCTAGCACTCAAAAAATAATAGTTACAAAGTAAATTCAAATCAACCACAAAAGCAAATCTTCAAAAAGTTATTTGTATATAGCTTGCTAGGAGTTTGAAGACTTTGTTGAAAGCCAATATTTTTATGCAATAGATAAAAGAGAATGTGTTTACAAACATCATACAGAATGTCAGATTTTAACCAAATGCCTGTAATTGTCAATGTCCGTTTCAGAGATCTTAAGTGTTAGTTTAGGTACTATCCTGGCATATACAGCAGCACAGTGCATGTGTGTTTTGCATTGTACTTTTGTGTGTGTGTGTGTGGTTTTTTTTGTTGTTGTTTTTTTTTTTGACTCAATGGAAATCCCACAATGAAAAAGAAACTTCAAAATTCAGAACATTCTTTGTGACACATTCAAAACATTGCCTTTCATGATAGTTTGTTTTGTATTTTTTAGATCACGTTTTGCAGATTTCCAGCAAAACTGCCAGCCCTCATCCCAGTCTCCCTCTGGATGTGTCCGCGAGAGCAGAGCCATGTGCCTCAAGGCCTATGCTGGACTCATTGGTGAGTTTCAAAAGTGAAAATACAACAAATCTATGAAGAAACTTTTTCACAGCTTGGATTTGATCGTGCCAATATTTCTGTTGACTTTAATAAACGCTGAGTTGGCTAGTCTCAAATTCAGTTGCCTCCACTTTTAAAACTCGATTTGCCATTTCCAGCAAATGACCCGGAAGTCATGATTTCTTTTTGTTTTCACATTACTTCAAAAACTGTAATATTGTGCACCTGCAATTATTAATATCAAGAGCCTGACGAGCGGACACAGTGCCTCCCTGGGGATCTAATATTGTTGTACCTTATCTCTGCACAGGTGTGAGTTGGAAATGAAAAATTGTGGCACCTGGAAAAATTACGTTAACGTTTCTATAGTAGCCCCTGTAATATCTAGTGGTTTTGGTTTTGCTTATGTCTAGGTACTATTATGACTCCAAACTATGTGAGCAACAGCAGCACAGAGGTGTCCCAGTGGTGCTCGTGTGAGGGCAGTGGGAATGAGTGGCAGGCCTGTCAGCGCATCCTCACCCTCTTCTCCTCCAACATCTGTCTACGTAAGTACACAAAAAATTCATTCGCATTTCACCCTTGGGCCTTCAGTGATGTCCCATTTACACATTACAACATCACCTCAATATAGGCTAGTCAAGCAACACTTAATTTCAGGAGCATTTAAACCCAATAAGATGCATTGCATTCACAATTAAGAGTAGGAAACTAAGTTCACAGATACTGTCAAAAATTTAAAACAAAAATGTGATTTAAAGATGCCAAACAAAAGGCCACCAAAATGACGCTATGTGAGCTTAAATAGGTCTCTCCAATAAATTGCGCAATGTTGCCGTTTCATAAAAGACACCAACCAGACAATAACAAAACAAACTATTATTTGAAAATAAAGTAAACAGATCATTTGCATTTTTGACAATAGGCTATACAACAGCAAATACCTGAAAATGTGGCGCAGCTGAGACTGAACGAACTTTAGTGCAGTTTTAACTGAGGGGACTTCAGTGCGCCACGTTATTAACATTGTAAACTCATCGTGGAGCTCCGTCTCCTTGCGTTCGCTGAGCTGCAGGTCCACTCGAGTGTCTCCAAACGTTTTTAAGTAGCTTGTAAGTGCCCAGCCGTACAACAACAGTACAATTTGCAGCGTGTCTCAGAAGCTGTGAGCCATGAGTACAGTTCATAGTTGCTGGGACATTTCTTCTCCTCCTTCCATCATTATGGGTTAAAATACTGCAATAGCTGTTGGATGTCCGGGTTTAGTTGTTCGATATTCTGGAAACTGCTGCCTTGCCGGCTCGAGCAAGTTTTATATCCAATCACAGGACACATACATGTCCAGTTCAGCGTAAGACCTTCTAGCTGGCCCTGGTTTGCAGAATCAAGATCTGATTGGCTATTGAAACTGACTGTCTGTGTCTACTTACAGTGGACGGGGCCTGCTCTGTTTATTCTGAAGGCCCCAGGCAAAATTTGCCTGACAACACAAACTGAAATATAATTGGTTAAAAACTCTACCACAATAAACAACATTAGAAGCCACTCAACTAAGTGGATATACCATAATATGACATAAAGAGAACAGAGAATAGAGAATATTTTTGTTTGCATATTTATGAAAATAAAATAAAATAAATTCACTTTTTTGAGTATGTTTAGGCTAGCATAGAAGGCCTTGCTGGCCCTGACGGCCCGCCACTGTGGGATACATACTGGACTGACCAATATAATGCACAAGGGTCAAGAACAGGTCTGAAAATTAGAAGCCCAGTCAGAGAACGATAGAAGCTACGACAAACGTAAGGACTGTAGGAGTGATTAGCAGCTGTCAAACATACCTGAAATCTGACATTGCAGTGCTATGGCTGTACTCCTCTTTCATGTGAAAACTAAAGATACTATGTAACTTTTTGAAGAGGATCATCACCTACTTGTCTTCATGGTGATGTCATTGTTTTGGAATATTTCCGATAAAACGTATCTATGTGTATCATTCACTCACTCATTTATCTGATTAAAATCGATATGTAAGCATTAGTAATTTGCTGATGTAACCTATACATTCCACGTGAAAGTACAGAACCAATTCTAGTTTGTTTAGATGCAAAACCTTTAAGCAAAAAGATGAGACTAAGAAAACCATATTGATTAAAACTTACGGCTTTGCTCACCCAGACATGAGAATCAGCAGAGACAGTGCCAAAGCCCTGATCATTTCCATGCATCCACAGTAATTGGAGTGGCAGGCTTGGTGTCCCCGTGTGACAGTGACGAGGGAAGCGCTACCTTTCTGCTGTCATGCCATCAGTGTGAGACTAAACTGATCTGCTCTGAGTGTTTTATAATATGCATTAATACAGAATTCAAATGAAGCAGACTATAATTAATAGAAAGTGCAAATCAGTGGACCGTTTATGTTTTTTTCTGAATAAATAAATCAGAGATATTCCATCTTGTGTTTGGCCCAGTGCCAGTTGTGATTACGCCTTTCCAAGTCTCCAGAGTCGATAAATCCTTCATCTGAATCTGGTAAACAGAAAATGACTTCATGTTGAGCTATGGCCAAAAAAGTAGCACAGCATTTAGAGATATACAAACAACTGAAAGTGTATCAGGAAAAACAATTTAGTAATAGATTTTAAAGTAATGATGAATGAAAGCAACAGAAATGGTTTTGTTATATCTGAAATGGTTTTAGTGTAATATAGTACAAGTATCAAGTTGTATCAGTTTCATCTTCTTTAAAGTAGTTGCTGAGAATGAGATAAGTTAATGATTAACCACTTTCTTCACCTAAATGTAGTAAACATCTCTCTTATAATTTGACTGTTATAATTATTTTATCCAAATCTGTACCTGAATGACCAGATACCAATACCAATAAAAAAGTACTTTCAATACCCATACTCATTCATAAAACTGTAACTAATATATATATACAGTATAATTACAGTATATAC